>JAJAQA010000015.1:1844479-1899479 GCA_021464565.1 Rutilus rutilus
TTAGCCCCTGAGAAAAGACTTTTCTTCTAGTGACCTTCCAGTGACTCCCTTTGAATTTAAATGTAATTAAAATGCCATTTGTAGTACAAAAAAAGCACACGATTGTACAGTTGGTTGAATCCACCAAATCAGAATGAATGAATCTATGAATGAATGAACTATGAATTATTGATCATTGGATGTATGGATTGATAAATTAAAGGGTGAGTGGGTCCATTTCTGATCATCTTACTGACTGTGTAACAGGCTAATCTGCATTATTATGAGGTTTAGTGTGTTTACATACACATAGGAAGGAGATTTCGCCCCTTAAATCTCTCCAAATCCGCTGTTGACACTTGCTTTAATCTGTCAGCACAGAAGAACATGATTTGCATGTATCTTCCTGAACTTTAGGCATGTTTTTGAGTTTGCTTTGACTTCACAAAGAAGTTTTTGATGGCTTGTTTTATGGGATATATGGGTAATGCTTTAACCATTTGTTAACTTTAGTTAACTACATTAGTTGCCAAACTAACAATGAAAAGTACTTCTAAAACATTTCTTATTCTTAATGTTAATTTAGGCATTTACTTACACATTATTAAAATCAAAAGTTGTATCTGTTGTAAAATATTATTTAATTGACTTGAGCTAAGATGAACTAACAATGAACAGTTGTACTAACCTTAACAAAGTTGATTAAATACTGTAAATATGTATTGCTCATTGTTATCTAATGGGACTTTATTATAAAGTGTTACTGATATATGAGATCAAACTGAATTAACACTTTGTTTATGTCCCAGGGAGCCAAAGGAGATCCAGGACTGTCCCCAGGTCAGGCGCCAAAGGGTGAACCGGTAAATAGTACACAAATGCAAACTACTACAACTTCTCTCTCGGGTGCTTTGAAATGTCTTTGTATACAAAACCGTAAACTACAGCAATCACATCAACCGATTTCCTGGCCTTTAAAGGCATAGTTCACCCAAAAATAAAAATGTCTTCTTCCATGCAGCACAGAACAAAAAGTGAAACTTTAGCAGAATTTCAAATAGTCTTCATTTCGTTAACGAATTCTATGATGAAATATGTTCGTTGACGACCTTTTTTTCCCCATGACTAAGACGAGACGGCACCAACGTCATTAAACGATAACAGTCACTATATCCACATGCAATATCACTGACGAAAAAGACAAGACTAAAATGTACTTGAAAAAGAAAAACTTGACCAATATCACTATTTTATTTTTGTCGAATAAAAGAGGAAACAAACTGTTTTTAACAAGCCGCTACGGTTGCCAGATTTCAAGAATTAAAACCCCCAATCGGAGCTTTTCAGTTAAAAGAACATGTTTTCTACCCGGCGTTTTACTTAATATTTGCAGTCTGGCAACCCTCTAAACTGCTGAAGAAGTGCAGATGATCTGGAAACACAAAACAAGTTAGCTGGAGTTCAGCAATCAGCAAAACAAAGCAATAACTTGGAAATCAGCATAACTTAAATATAAATTTGACTGGGTAAAGCATGGCATGAACATGAAACTCAAAGCAGTGGACTACAGCATCAGAAGATGACGAAGCTAGACCACCATGAATGGCAAATTCAGGGCTATAAATACATAGACTACTAATGAGCAACATCTGAATGCAATGAAACCAATAAACCAATGAGAACGTAACACTAATGAAAACAAAAGCCCATGGCATGAACAAAAGGGAAACGTGGGGATCATATGGCACATGAAAACATAAAACCCAACCAAACACCAGCCTTAGAAAAACAGGACAAGGTTGATTAAATATGATATTAAAAACTAAAAAGTACATATGATACAGGACTAAGACTAAATTAGTCAATTCTTCTCCACAACAAAAATGGATGGGAAACTGGGGGCCTTCGAGCTTCAAAAAAAGTTCACTTCAAATATCAAAGTATCAATTTATGGGCCCTATTTTAACGATCTGAAACGCAAGTATCAAACGCGAAACGCAAGTAACGTTGTGGGCGGATCTCGGATCTCGCTGTTGCTATTATACCGGCGGGATAAATTACTCTTGTGCCCGACGCAAATCTAAAATGTGTTGGTCTGAAGTAGCTTCATTACTCATAGGTGTGGTTTGGGCGTAACGTGAAATAAACCAATCAGAGCGTCATCTCACATTCCCTTTAAGAGCAGGTGTGCTTGTTCCATGGCGGATTGCTATTATAACGGCGGATTTGCCAGGAGCGGTTCACAGCCGAGGAGACCGACGTTCTCGTCAGGGCCGTAAAACACAGAGAAGTGACATTGGGGATGGAGAAACACAAACAAATTAGCTTCGGTTAAACAGGCGTATGATCATTTGGGTAAATGTGTAAGCTAGATTTATGCCTATTTTTTCACATCTTCATGGACACCACAATGATTTCCCTCGTGTGGTAATATTTTTCCTTGTAATAATGTATGATTTGCAAAAATGAAAACTGCTGCGTCTGTGTAGATGAGAGAATCAAAGTATGTGTGCGTTGTGCACACGCTACATTATGGCCAAGCATGCGCCCTTAAAATAGCATCTGAACGCGCCGCTGACTTTAGACGAGGTTTCTCCTGGTCTGTGGAGGAATTGTTTTCTGAAACTGCAAAATAGCACCAGGGAACGTTTGCGCCGGAACACGCCTCCTCTCTTCGCTGAACCGCCCCCGGGAGCGCAAGTTCATTCCCTAATTTACCGACGTGCGTCTGTGGAGGGAAAAGTCCGCTGTGCGTCGGGTGCAAAATAGGAATGAAACATGCGTCGTGTACAAAGTCAATTGCGCTGGGTGCGAGATAGGGCCCAAAATGTGTCTCGTCAGGTTTGACATCAATGGAGATTGGTCACAAGACACTTGAGAACCATTAGTATCAAACTTGGTATTTTTACTGCTATTTTCATTCTATTGAAAGAGAAGAATACAAAATATGAGTTTTGTTAGGGTTTCATAAAAGAAATGTGAGAGTGAAGAGTAAATGATGTCAAAATCAGTTGTCGGTATGACACTCGTGTGATGGAGGACAGCACTAAGTGTCTTCTCTTTTATTATTTCAGGGTGAAAGAGGACGGCCAGGTCCACCGGGTCCTAAAGGTGAAACAGGTCTGAAGGTAAGTTCTCCCGCACCCGTTCCAGCTGAATCATGTGCTGTTTGCAGCGTGAGACGTAGTGTTTCATCCTTCACACCGTTCGTACAGTATCTGTTACGCCACCATGGCAGCAAGGCCTCTCTCAGCAGCTTCTGGATCGGGTTACGGACAAGAATAAAGACCCTGTGTGGTGTTTTGGGGCAAGCGAATGTCTGTTCACACTTCCCGAGACGTAGCTTTGCTCGAGGACCCGCCGTCACTTGGGAGCCCCTTTAGAACCTGAGATCCCCCAAAGGTCAAGGGTCGTCTTTTAGAGGAAAGGCGCTCCGCAGGGGGACTCGCTCCTGATGAGAGGAACAGTCGCATGTTGCATCTTCAAAGGCAAAACTGGTGCAAGTTTTAGCTCACCTAACTCAGCTAGAGGATATGTTTTTGTCATATTTAAGGTTTATGACTTGTGTAGGCGGGTTTGTGGTGAGAGCATTGGAAGATGTCATGAGGTAGCTCTTGTTTTGGTTTATGAGGTGAAGAGACCCAAAGTTTGGAAAGTCCTTGCAAAGTCCTTTCAGTCATGACTTAAAAGTTGTTGGCCGGAGCTCATTTTAGGTCCGTCTTTTGCTAACAGTGGCCCAGTGTGATTGGATTTTCACTTGTAATCCCAAGAGCACTTTTAAGACTGTGTGGATCAACTCTTAGAAAATGAGCGTGCTCCAAGAGGTGTTTTCTTTGGAAATGGAGCCCTTTTGGACATAGCTTTTTTCCATTGAGTGAACGGTCAGGCCAGCAACCTTGGAATTAATAAAAAGCAGATCTGTATGGTTAGGTTAGTGGATCCTGGACTGATTCATCTGAGATGAAACCAGAACCATTGACAGGAGAGATCAAGTCATGACAGATTATGAAGTGGCGCACAGAAAGATGCCTCTCTCAGATCCCCAGTTCTGTTCTCTTCGGTGGCGTGTTGCACTTGAACAATCAGAGACACACAGTTTTATTTAAAAATATCTGTTTTGGCAAGTATTCACGCAAAAAATTTTTGGTTTTGTCTTAAGTGAACATTTGGGGGTAAACATCCTATGTGTAACATTATATTATATCTGTGCATTCGTTCTTAAAGTGACAGCAGCCTAATTAATGTTAATCAAACAATGAAAGTCAAAGAGGGAATCCTTCTCTATTCTTGACTGAATAACTTTTGTAGCTTTAATAATAATCAGTTTATTTGTAATTAATATAGTAAAGACTAGATTAAAGATTATTCAATTCCTGTATTATTTCTTACTGCTTGTTTCTTTCTTATATTGTATTTGTTTGTTATTTGCATCTTTGTTCATATTTTTAATAACAAAGATGAAATAACAAAAAGAGCTGTATTGTGATTATTAGCGTCCTCTAACATGAAAACATGGATTGCTGGAAAATGTCATCAATGGCTGGGAAGCATTGTGTCGTAAATGACGGAAAATTCCTTCAATGGTGGGGAAAGGAGTTAAAAGTCCTAATAAACTAATAAAATAATGTCTTTACTTTAACTTCACCTCCCACAGAATGCCGGAGTCTTTGATCTTGAGCGTGGTGAACTTAAGCGATCCGTTTAAATGCTGTTTTATTGGTCATTAGTATCTAGAGCACTCTGCTTTTGCAGTAAAATCTTTAAAGAGTTTAAGCAGAAGTAGTCCTACAGGCTCAGAACAGGCTAGGCGTAAATCACGGTGACCTCTGATCATCATTGTCTTCTCAGGTGCAATGCAGAAGGCCTGGAATTTTCCAAATTTAGAGGATTGCACCACACTTGAACCTCTCCGCTCGGTCCGACACACAGCGCCACCTGCTGGCAAACAGCCGCCGGCACCGCTATCAAATCAGGCATCTAAATATCAAAGTATTAGACTTTATGATTGCACTGTTGTGCTTCAGTACAGTTGGCACAGATTGGTTCCTGCACTCGAGAGCAGGCTGGAAATGTTTGCAGGAGAGGAGTTCTGACCCCCCCTCCCCGTCTCACTGTCGGGACTTGTCTTTCTTTCATGGGCTCGAGCTCGAGCTGTCAGACAGGGAAAGCTTTAAAGGGTTTTGACAGGTCTGGGGAAATTCTTAAGGGCTATTAGTCTTATCTGAGGCCACTGGGACTTTAGGCAACACAATCCCAGAACTGCGGAAAAGATAACACGTCAAGAACGACTCTTACTTGTTCTTACGATTGTAGGGATATGGGAAAATTCTTTGCTTTGTGTTCTTACCGTTGTTCTGTAAAAGAGTTGAGTTATAATCTCTTTTCCTTTTTTCACCTGCAGGGTCCCAAAGGCTATCCAGGACCAGCAGGTCTGCCCGGAGAACAGGTGAGCGGAGGTGGATGTCGGCCTTTTGTGAGGTCTTCACAAAGACATTTTACTGTTTCAATCATTGTCAGACCATATTTAGAGCTATATTTAGCTAGTGTCAAGTATAACTGCTATTATTATCAATCATACTTAAAATAGCTTTATTGCCATGCTGCCGCACTGAAGTTCTTTGCATCGCTTCTTTTAGCTATCAGATCCTGTTTTAGTAGATCAGATAAATGTAAACGGTTCCATTTGTTGTGAACTGATACTTGAGACATGTGACAAAATGGACACATTTTTCAGATAATTTCCCTCAATTTAAGGAGTTCTTGTTAATAGCAGCAACATAAATAAATAAATAAATATATGCATACATGCATAAAATGACTACTGCATTTAATGCATGTGTGAAAAGCTAAATATTTGTATTTTTTTCAATACCTTTCAGATGTTCTTTAATAAATGGAGCTGACATTCAGTTTCAACAGGGTTCCCGCGGGGTCTTAAAAAGTCTTAAAATGTCTTAAATTCGGAACTTTAAATTTAAGGCCTTAAAACGTCTTAAAAACAGGCAGATTTTCATCCGCGGTCTTAAATTTCATTTAGTCAGGTCTTAAAAAAGATTTTACCCTCGTTCATTTCCAGAAACGCTGGCCGCATAAAGTTATTACAAAGTAGCAAAAAAGTATCGAAGTCGCTCGCCAAGAGGCAGTTCACATATCGCGTCTTTTTCGCGCTCAAGTTCATTCAAATGTAGAATGCAGGCGTTTTTCGGCGGTGGAAATCCATTAGCCACTAAAACTTTTTTGTCATTGTGGAGTTGCATAGCAACGACAGACGCCACGGGAAAATCGGACCGAATTTTACTATTAATAATAAAAGATAAGCTAAAGTGTATTGTAAATGTCACTAAATCATTTTTTATAAAAAGAATGAGTCAAAAAAGATAAATTAAATTCTGAAATATGTGAGGTTTCTCTTTTTATAAAAACCTTTTTTTGTCAACTTTATTTGAACTTGTAAATGTTAGTATATAACATGTTGCAAGACACTTTTAAAATCTGGCTATCATTTTTAATCGTATTATTTTAATGTTTATGTTAGTGTGTATTGATGCTAATTTTATTTGTTATTTGCTGTTTTTCGACATAAAACTTGGTGAATTGATTTCATTGTGTAGTATTAGTACTTTTTGAACAGGATTCTGTGATAACAGTGATAATTTTTGGCACTATAATAATTAAATGAAATGTTCATGCCATTTCATCTCTAGTTATGATCAACTATGATCAACTAAAATCAACTAATAATTATGTGTTTTTTACAGTAGGCCTATAATATGCAAAGTACAATTTTCCATAAAAAAATTATATCTGATTCTGTTCTTTTCTGACGCGTTGTTGGGTCTGGAAGGTTTCTAATGTGATTGCTTTATCTGTAAATTAAGTTAATGCTTTTTCAATTACTGAATTCATTGAAATAAAATGAATTCTTTGATTTGAATATTTTTTGGCAATGCGTCGTGTAGGTCTTAAATTTCAATCTTTATGGTCTTAAAATGTCTTAAAAAGGTCTTAAATTTGACTAACTGAAACCTGCAGGAACCCTGTTCAAGCATCCTGAAGTTGAATGCTAGATATCTCTTGTATAGCAGCCCTCCTGCCGCACATATTTAGCCTGTACAATCAGGTTTAATTCTCTCTCTCTGTCCCTCCCTACGTGTTTGACATGGCATTAAACAGATCTATGAGTTGTACCTCTTTGTACCTCCTCAATAACCGAGTCCGGAAGGTTTGGAACTCAATACATGGAGACTTTCATTCAGTCACAAAGCGCAGTCTTTATATGCAGTCACCTGATGCAAAGATGATCCGCGCTGGAGTCGCGCAGCTGAGAGGAGCCGCCGTCTGGACCTCAGCCAGGGTCAGGCCGCGGAGAGCCGGTCCGGCCCGTGGATGCTTTGAGAGAGAGATGCCATGGGGAACAATAGTGGCTCTATTCGTCCGCTGGCAGCCGTTCTCATCTCTCATTCACGTTTTTCTTTCCTTTCTCCTCAGGGTTTGCCAGGATTGCCAGGCGTATCTGGGGCGGCAGGTTACCCTGGCAGGCAGGTGCAGTGACCGATATCCACTAAAAAAAAGTCTTACTGATTCTGTGTCACTACTTCTTTAAATTTGATCCTTAATTTAAAATGAATGCCAGACAGTTGTTCAGAATGTACCGCGCGGTATACTGTGCACTGTGTACAGTGTTAACACCTGTATTTAGCTTCGTCCACTTGTGATCCGATCGACCAAAATGCATCTTAATGCCAGCTGTAAACAGGGCCCTAAATTTGAAATATTAAATTAGATTTTTGTAAGTAGATTTATTTGCTCATAGCTAAGGTAGATGGCTTGATAAAAAATTCGAAATGTCTTGTCCAGTAGGTGGCGCTGTCCCTAAACTGCTCCAGTACCATCAGGGTATGGTGGTGATGACATACACCAAATTTTGTTCCAATAGGCCAAAGTGTTTCAAAGATATGGCCTTCCATCCTGTTCCTTGCCATCAAATCTAAATATATTTTGAAATATTCACTTTGATGCTTAATTTAAAATTAATATCAGGCAGCTGTTCAGAATTTAATGCGCGGTATACTGTGAAACAGTACACAATATGCAATGATAAACATTTTAAGGCAAGACACCACAGGTGAATATAGTAAAAAAACTGATAGATATCACCACATACTTCTCAAATTGATTAATCAAAGAACACAAAACAATTGTTTTGTATTCGTTTTCTGAAATGTTATGTTTAAATATGTATAAATATAATGAATAAATTATGTATAAATATATATTCTAGATAAAGCCAGTGTTCATTTTGTTGACATATTAAAGTTTCATGATCTCTGATGTGTGTATATGTCTGATTTGTGAATGTGTGTAACGTTAAAGTCTCTTGTGTCTCAGGGTTTGGGAGGACCAGAGGGAAACCCAGGACCTAAAGGTGTTAATGTACGTACAGCTGCTGTCTCATGCTTTCCTGTTCAAACAGTGTCGGAAGACTCGGAACTCTTACATTATCTCACTCTGAGTCACAGGACCAGATAAAAGAGAGAGAGAATGTTGAAAGAAGAATCGAGAGCAGATCGGATCCTTTTAAACTGTTCTGTTTTACTGCTTTGATTCTTGACGTGGGACAAAACCCACAACTTTACCTGCCATTCGTTCTGAAAATGACCATCAGAACAACCGTAACGCATCAATGACCATAACGCAAAACTTTAAATAGATTCAAATAGATATTAAATACTCCTCTTTTATAATGTTTCACAAAGTCCCTGCTAAACATTCATAAAATCTGGCTAAATCAAAGTACAAAAATCAAACATTTCATATTCTGTGAGTTTAATTAGGCAACACAACTGGTGAGTTTTATAGGTTTTTTATGATTTCATGATTTTTTTGATAATATCCCACAATATAAGTATAATTTTAGTAGCAGCAACACAATAAATAAATAAATAAATAAAATGCCGCTGCATTAAATGCAAATATATTTTTGTCAACATCAGATTTTCATCAATAGATGGGGCTGAAAAAAGTTTTTCAATATTTATAATAAATATCCGATGTTGCTGTACAAAAATCTAACTTTTCACCTGCTCTGAGTTTAATAAGGCTACACAAATGGTAAGATTTATAGAATTTTTTTAATATTGTTTCAGGATTTTTGAAAATTTTCGTCAATTTAAGTAGTTCCTGTTAGTAGCAGCAACACAATCAATCAATCAGTCAATCAATAAAATGGCTGCTGCATTTGATACATGTGCAAAATATATACTTTTATTGTCAGCACCTGTTAGATTTTCATCAATAGATGAAGCTGAAAATCAGTTTAAAACATACAAGATTTTACAAGATTTATCATAAATATTTGAAATGATTTTTGGATCTGATGTTGCTGTTGACCCATTCTAAGTGATTAAGGGAAGAAAACATGTAGTTGCACACTAATGCAGGGGAATCCATCTGAACATGTAGAACAGATTCTCATCTCAAACAATCATCTGAAACAGTTCTATGAGATATGAGCCTTATTTCCACAGTCCTCTAGCCTGTTTTGTCCCAGTCCTCAAGAATCAGTGAGCTGTATAAAGTCGAAATTGAGACTGCTGCATCTCAGGGATTTTGCATGTTTCAGAAACGCAATTGCTTTCAACATCTGGCAGTGTGCCGCGGCACAGGAATGTGCAGAGACAGGAGGAGGGCCGTTTCTTTCATCTTTGACTGATAGTACATGTGATCTCACTTAACAAGACAGAAGAACTGTACATATAGCGATTCGTCCACCTACAGCAAGCGAAAATACCAACCAATCTCTCACTCACCGCTTTGAATGATTTGTGTCCAGTGCATGTGGAATGAGATGATATCACACCTGATGCTGACATCATATTGCTCTGTTTTATCGATGTGTGTAAGCTGATTTATGTGTACATTAGTTGTAAATTACTTTGACAGCAATATACAGTTTTATAAGGTGACATATAAAATGAGGATGATAAATGAATGTATCTTGTAGTTCAGGGTGAATCAGGTCTGTGTTAATAAATAACACATAAATAAATAAATTATTTTTGAAATCAATGTGGCCCAATATCTCAGTCGAACAAAACTTGTCAGTAGATTGGTTTGCTCATAGAATAGGTGGAGATTTTAGGCTCATGGCTTATTTAAAAATTCGAAATGTCTTGTCCAGTAGGTGGCGCTGTCCCTAAACTGCTCCAGTACCATCAGGGCATGGTGACGATGACTCGCACCAAATTTTGTTCCAATCTGCCAAAGTGTTTTAAAGATACGGCCTTCTGTCCTGTTCCTTGCCATCAAATTTCTTGATGCATTATACGTAAATAGTACAACTTTTGCCCAACATAATGTCAGGATTATTTGACCACAATTTGGGGACTATTTGATAAAAGATATAGGAGGAGTTTGAAAAATATAAACGTGCAATTTTGAGCTATTGGAGACATTTGTGTTTTCTGTATCAGGGCTTCATCGGACCTCCAGGAATTGCAGGACCGCCAGGACTGGAGGGAGAGAGAGTGAGTTTAAATGCACAATTATACAATCGTCATTTCAAATTCATTGCGAGAATCAAGCAGGTGATATTTGCATGAATTAGAGTGCAGTAGTGCACTTACAATGGATATTTAGTTGGCCGGCATGTAGGAATGTGAATAAACTGCTAAAATATTCAACTAGCTTAAACATTTAAACATTACAGTTTAACATGAGACAGGTGAGGTCACCCCCCAGCCCTGTCTCCAGTCAATTTCACTTGGAATTGTCTCTAGCTATTGTTTCGTACATATGCAGCAGAACATTTCACTGATTCATTTGTACGTTTCCTGTACACTTGCCCCAAAGCAAGCTTCACTCGTTTTACGTACTGATGGACGAGTCGAACCGATCGCAGGCCGCAGATGCTGTTCATATCTCACAGTATTTCCTTAAATCAGCATAATGCTGCTAATGCTTCGTCCGGACATGTTAAACTGACAAACACACATGGGATGATTAGGGCCGAACGTTGTCAAATCTGCCATCATTCTGGGATTTACAACAACTCTCAACACAGACACAAATTCCCAAATGAATGACGTGATCCTGAAAACACACAAGGCAGCGTTCAGATTGATGACACCCCCCGGCTCAGAATGATCGATGTGTGTCAGATCAGATTTGTTTGTAACTGCGATCATCTCGATGTGTTCCAGGGAATTCCGGGTCCGGTGGGAATCAAGGGTCCCAAAGGAAGACCGGTAAACTCTCCCTTCCTTTATAAGCATTAGTCAGGCAAATGAGTGATGCATATTTAAAACAGATTACTTATGGGTATAGAAAAGCAAGAATCTGTGCTTGTCATCTGCCGTCCAACTGTGAAGCCAATGGCATTATGCAGATGGAAGACGTTATGCATGTATAAAAGTCTGCATTAGTAAAGAAACATTGCTTTAATTCTTGAAGGAATTGAGAGGGTTATTCTAATTGATGTGTTTGTGGGAAACACTTTCTGCCTCGAAAGAAAAAACAATAGAAATGCCACAGAATCTGCTATTCATTGTACAATAGCAGAAAATAGTCTGCGATAACTCATCATTCTGTTTTTGTGACTTTAGAGTAAATAGTATGTTAAATATTATTAAATTAATTATTATTAATTTATATATATTTTTTTTTATATATATTTTACATTAAATTCCATTAAATCATGTACTACTAATAATAACAAAAAGAAAAGGTGTTATATTTTATTTAATAAAAAAAAAAAATATATATATATATATATTTAACATTTAGGTTTAATTTTATTCCAATAATAATAATTATTTACATATTTAACATTTGGGTTAATTAATGTTATATGCATCTTGTTTGCTATCAATAAATCATATAACAATAATAACAACAATAATAAATGTTAAATATAAATCAATATTAAAAAGATATGTAATTAATTATTCTTAATGATTTAATTTTTAAATATTTAACATTAAATATTATTATTCATTACTATATTATATATAAATTATTTTAAATAGTATATATAAATATATATAAATAGTCTCTCTCTCTATACATATATATATATATATATATATATATATATATATATATATATATATATATATATATATATATATATATATATATATATATATATTATTATTATTATTATTATTATTATTATTATTATTATTATTATCAGTGTCAGCCATTAAAAAGTTTATGGTTTTCATTAACATTAAATATTATTATTCATTCCTATATTATATATAAATTATTTTAAATAGTATATATAAATATATATAAATAGTCTCTCTCTCTCTCTATACATATATATATATATATATATATATATATATATATTATTATTATTATTATTATTATTATTATTATCAGTGTCAGCCATTAAAAAGTTTATGGTTTTCAATCAGGGGTTTCTGTGTAGATGTTTTAAATCTTATCATGACATATATAACTATTTAATTCACAATTTTATCACAGATATACGTAAATTATACTATACTATGTAATACATAAATATTATACTATTATAATGTTGCGTTTTTAATGTTCTCAATGGAAATGATCCATATATAATGAAATAATGATATTTGTTTAGACACGCATAGTTTCTGCATGTGAATAACTCTTGATAAAGTTAATATAATCTTTAAGCTTGTAAAATCTCAGCTGATTTAGAGTGTTGTGCCTGAGAAAGCCTGAAACATCACATCAGAGCTGTTGTGCCAGCTGGGCTCGCTGCCCGTCGTCTGCAGGAATGATTAATCCCAGGCATCTCCAGTGAGGATGAAAGCTTGTTGGAAGACGTTCAGAGGCCTTGGGCTCAGAGAGACACAAGCAAACATGCAGACGGAGAACATACTGTAAAACACAGATGCAGATTCTTTACTTTTCTTTACATGCACTCATCATGTATAGAGAAATACAGTAGAGTCAAACAACTTCAAGATCAAAGTCACAAGTAAACGAACTGTTGGGATGTGTGTGATATGATATCATGGAAAAGCATTACCTCAGGACACGAGCGTTCAGATGTTTGAATGTCAGCGTGACTGATGTGAGACTGACAGCGTTTGAGCTGATCTGAGATCTGTTCCAGGGTGTTGTTGGCGACGCGGGCGAGAGAGGACTTCCTGGACCTGATGGAAACCAGGTACGTGTTTCTCTGCCATCATTCAACACTACACTGGATTTTTGTCTTGTTTTCCAGTACTAATATCTAAACACTCTTAAAAAAGACCTTGTTCATCTGTCTTTAGTGTGTAATGTTGAGTTCTTCTCTATATCAGAGTCAGTGTTTCTGAACTTCCGGGAACGAACACGTCACAATATTCCTCATTATAATAATTCATGCGCAGAATAAAGGGGCGGGGCCTGGTTGAGTTAGTTAGTAGTGTGTTAAACTGGTGGTTATGGTAAGGGGCGGGACATTTCCCAAACACACTCGAAGCGCTCGACCAATCACAACACACTGCTCCAGCCGACCAATCAGAGCACAGTGTGCTTTTCAGAAGGAGGGGTTTCATAGAGACAGGAAGTAAACAGAGCGTTACTGACAGACTGGGAAGAGAGGAGCCGCAACAATGGAGAATATGAGGAGAATAATCAACATTCAAGCAGGAAAACCTGTTCTAGTAGAGCCCAACATCAAGACTTTGTGAAAGAGCTTAATATGGGCTCTTTAAATTAAGATACATTTACTTGAGAAACAAAATTATTGAAGATATCAAGACTTGCTTTCTGAAAAGTCTTGCTTTCCCTTTAAATTAAGTTTATTTTTCTGACCCCAATTGGCAGATAATTGTTTTTTGTTTTAAGCACAGTAGGCACTTCATTTTGATACATTTTCTTCAGAAAACAAGACTTAATATCTTAAGTAATTTTGCATCTTAAGTGAATCTATCTTGATTGAAGAATGTTTAGATTCTGGAGTAATGATGCTGAAAATTCAGCTTTGATCTCACAAATAAATGTACATTTTACAGTATATTCACACAGAAAACAGCTGTTTTACATTGTAATAATATTTCACAATTTTACTGTATTTTTTATCAAATAAATGCCGCCTTGGTGAGCAGAAGAGACTCTTTTAAAAACATTTTAAAAATCTCACCGACCCCAAACATTTGAGCAGAAGTATATCATAATCATAATCTGAACCAAACCTAAAGGATCCTAATTTTATTCCAACATAAAAGTTATCAATACAGCTATTATGATTATCAATAGGAAATCAAAATGAATTTAAAGAAAATCTTTCTTGGTTGTAAAAGGCCTAAACTTCCCATGTGATGTCATTCAACTCTTCAGATTTAATTCTTGATACAATGTTCAAAATGAAACAAAGTATCAAATAGAAATGTATCCAGATACTCAGATTCTCCTTGTTTAATCCCATTATAATTGATTCCAAATTATGCTAGAGATTCCAATAGGAGTCTATATACATGTGCATAGAGGATACTTTGACTATAGATGGTGTTTCCACGGTTTTGGAAGAATATTATTGTGCCGAAACCCCAAGAAGCTGAAGGGAGATCTTTGATGTCTTGCACACAAAATCAGTGTTAAATAAAAGCAAAGAAAGTTCAAAGATGTTTGAAAATAATGCGACATGCAGACAGAAGTGCAGAGCTGTTTCTCAGGGTTGTGTGTGTGTTACAGGGGCCCGTCGGAGGAACCGGCAGCAGTGGATTCCCAGGCCTGAGAGTGAGTCCTAAACACACACACACACACAAACACAGAGTTCAATCAGCTTTAACTTCTGACGGCCGACGCAGAATCCTCGTCCTCTCTGGAGCCGTGCGGATATGACTTCATATATCGACGATACCGATAACCGATTATTCAGAATGATACCGATATTTCTCAAGGAAAACAATTCTCTCCCAACTAATGCTGTAACTATACAGGCACTCCTCTCATTTGGTAAATTACTATAATACTAGAGGTTAAAATTAACAACAGAGCCCTTTATAACTGCAATTTTTTTAAGATATAATAATCACACTGAAATAAAAACTGAAATGTGTGTATGTAACTCAGTTGCACGTAAGGTAGTTTTCATAAACACTTGAAAAATTCATGACAAATTTATTCAAACACACATATATAATTAACAGTAAATAATCTTCTCTCTAGTGTTTTATAGCTAACTAATGAACTCTGAACTTCAGATAACTCTCCTGAGGTAAATGTGACGTTATATCGTTCTCAAGCTGTTTTATTGACATCTTTCTGCGGTTGAAACACTGATCGATGGATTTCACGAGACATTATTCCTTTCTGTAAGTTGTTCTGTATCTTTCAACATTCCTTCTGATGTTCATTCATGTTTATTTGCTGCTGTAACTAGTAGTAAAGAGGAAGAGATGATCGGTTCTACAGCGATCTGTCACACACATTAAAGAGACATTTATTTTTTGAATATTTCATGATTAAGATGACAAACTTTGAAAGTTGAGACTTTGTTTTATATTAAAAATAACAAAGCATATTGTGATTATTGGATGTGAGGCGCTACAGATTATTTTTAGTGAAGTTTTGTTCATACAACAACTGAAAACAGCACAGATTGTAGATTTAAGAATCGATATTGGCTAGTAGTAAAGAGGAAGAAATGACTCTACAGCAATCTGCTCAAAGCTCTTTGAGATTATTGTACGGGAGGTGCTTCATATAATAAAATAAATGTCATAAAATAAATGTCAACTGAAATATAAAATATAAAAGAAACTGGTCTGCCTAAACCTCAATACACCGCTTTTACAATTGACCCTTTTGTAATTATAATGTTATAATCTAAGTTACATTACATTAATAATCAGAATACTTCTACAAAGTAATATAGTTTGTTTGCATAACCGTGAACAGTTTTCAGTTGCGCATGAATACAGAATCAGATTCAGAACTTGTTGTAAAGTTGTTATCTGGTTTTTCGGAGGTCTTTTGGTTGGTTTTCAGCAGTGTGTTCTGCTACTGTAAAGAGTTCAGTCCCGCCGGCAGCTCCTGCCAAGAGAATATTTATAATACTCTGTGTGTCCTGGCGTCCGTTCAGCAACAGAACACTTCAGCATTATAAGATAAACTGCAGGATTTTAGGTGAGATGAAAAGAGACAGAAAGCACCTGAGGTCATAGTCATCAACATTTAATCATTTAGTAGACGTTTTTATCCTAAGTGACTTACAAATGAGAAGAATAAAAGAAGCAATCAAACCAACAATAGGACAACAATATGTAAGTGCTGTGACCAGTCCCAGTTAGTCTACAATACACATAGCTAGGTGTTTAAAAAAAAAACATTTTTATAGATATATAGAATAGTAAGTGTGAGTATTACTGTGTCAAGTGTTGATGCGTCTTCAGCAGTTTCTTTAATTTGGCTAAAGACTCAGCAGCTCTGGTTGAGTTCAGCAGGTCATTGCAAGTTTATGAGGAGAGGAGTGACGTGCGTCTCTTCGGCTCGATAAACACACTCTTGCTGCAGCATCTGGATCAGTTACAGAGGTTGACAGATGCTGGAAGGAGAAAGCAGTACAATAGTCCAGTCTGGATAGAACAAGAGCTTGGAGAAGGAGTTGTGTAGCTCCGATAGGAAGGGCCTAGTGATGACATGTAGATGGAGAAGAGTAGCGGTCCCAGCACTGAGCCCTGAGGCACTCCAGTAGCTAGATGATAACAGTGATGGGAAAAAACATGTTTCTGAATGACAGATCGAGTGATGACATGTAGATGGAGAAGAGTAGCGGTCCCAGCACTGAGCCCTGAGGCACTCCAGTAGCTAGATGATAGTAGTGATGGGAAAAACCATGTTTCTGAATGACAGATCCTAGTGATGACATGTAGATGGAGAAGAGTTGCGGTCCCAGCACTGAGCCCTGAGGCACTCCAGTAGCTAGATGATAACAGTGATGGGAAAAAACATGTTTCTGAATGACAGATCCTAGTGATGACATGTAGATGGAGAAGAGTTGCGGTCCCAGCACTGAGCCCTGAGGCACTCCAGTAGCTAGATGATAGTAGTGATGGGAAAAACCATGTTTCTGAATGACAGATCTAGTGATGACATGTAGATGGAGAAGAGTAGCGGTCCCAGCACTGAGCCCTAATGCACTCCAGTAGCTAGATGATAACAGTGATGGGAAAAACCATGTTTCTGAATGACAGATCCTAGTGATGACATGTAGATGGAGAAGAGTTGCGGTCCCAGCACTGAGCCCTGAGGCACTCCAGTAGCTAGATGATAGCAGTGATGGGAAAAAACATGTTTCTGAATGACAGATCTAGTGATGACATGTAGATGGAAAAGAGTAGCGGTCCCAGCACTGAGCCATGAGGCACTCCAGTAGCTAGATGATAACAGTGATGAGAAAAACCATGTTTCTGAATGACAGATCCTAGTGATGACATGTAGATGGAGAAGAGAAGCGGTCCCAGCACTGAGCCCTAATGCACTCCAGTAGCTAGATGATAACAGTGATGGGAAAAAACATGTTTCTGAATGACAGATCCTAGTGATGACATGTAGATGGAGAAGAGTTGCGGTCCCAGCACTGAGCCCTGAGGCACTCCAGTAGCTAGATGATAGTAGTGATGGGAAAAACCATGTTTCTGAATGACAGATCTAGTGATGACATGTAGATGGAGAAGAGTAGCGGTCCCAGCACTGAGCCCTAATGCACTCCAGTAGCTAGATGATAACAGTGATGGGAAAAACCATGTTTCTGAATGACAGATCCTAGTGATGACATGTAGATGGAGAAGAGTTGCGGTCCCAGCACTGAGCCCTGAGGCACTCCAGTAGCTAGATGATAGCAGTGATGGGAAAAAACATGTTTCTGAATGACAGATCTAGTGATGACATGTAGATGGAAAAGAGTAGCGGTCCCAGCACTGAGCCATGAGGCACTCCAGTAGCTAGATGATAACAGTGATGAGAAAAACCATGTTTCTGAATGACAGATCCTAGTGATGACATGTAGATGGAGAAGAGAAGCGGTCCCAGCACTGAGCCCTAATGCACTCCAGTAGCTAGATGATAACAGTGATGAGAAAAACCATGTTTCTGAATGACAGATCTAGTGATCACATGTAGATGGAAAAGAGTTGCGGTCCCAGCACTGAGCCCTGAGGCACTCCAGTAGCTAGATGATAACAGTGATGGGAAAAAAACATGTTTCTGAATGACAGATCTAGTGATGACATGTAGATGGAGAAGAGTAGCAGTCCCAGCACTGAGCCCTGAGGCACTCCAGTAGCTAGATGATAGTAGTGATGGGGAAAACCATGTTTCTGAATGACAGATCCTAGTGATGACATGTAGATGGAGAAGAGTAGTGATCCCAGCACTGAGCCCTGAGGCACTCCAGTAGCTAGATGATAGTAGTGATGGGGAAAACCATGTTTCTGAATGACAGATCCTAGTGATGACATGTAGATGGAGAAGAGTAGCGGTCCCAGCACTGAGCCCTGAGGCACTCCAGTAGCTAGATGATAGTAGTGATGGGGAAAACCATGTTTCTGAATGACAGATCCTAGTGATGACATGTAGATGGAGAAGAGTAGTGATCCCAGCACTGAGCCCTGAGGCACTCCAGTAGCTAGATGATAGTAGTGATGGGATAAAACATGTTTCTGAATGACAGATCCTAGTGATGACATGTAGATGGAGAAGAGTTGCGGTCCCAGCACTGAGCCCTGAGGCACTCCAGTAGCTAGATGATAGTAGTGATGGGAAAAACCATGTTTCTGACTGACAGATCTAGTGATGACATGTAGATGAAGAAGAGAAGCGGTCCCAGCACTGAGCCCTGAGGCACTCCAGTAGCTAGATGATGGGTCTTAGACACCTCACCCCTCCACGACACCCTGATGGACCTACTGAGAGGTAAGACTTGAACCATTGGATTGGAGTTCCTGAGATGCCCTTCATCATGAGGGTTGACAGGAGAATCTGGTGGTTAACTGTGCCAAAGGCAGCACACAGATCCAGTAGGATGAATACTGAGGATTTGGAAGCTGCTCTTGAGTCTCAGAGATTCAATAACCGAGAGCAGGACCGTCTCAGTTGAATGATGTTGTTGTCCAAGAGGTTGTTCTGTGTAAGAAATGTAGAGACTTGGTTGAACATGACTCACTCAAGCACATTTCAAGTGTTCAGGTGTCACAAACATCACATCAGGGTTTGTTAGCAGGAGTTCAATAAGCAGATAACATTGCTTACAGATATCATTGAGATACTATTATAGCTTATATATATATATATATATATATATATATATATATATATATATATATATATATATATATATATATATATATAATATAATATAATAATAATAATAATAATAATAATTATTATTATTAAAAAAACATTTTTTTAAGTCTACATAGCTTTTATTAATTTTATTTCAGCTTTAGTTATTTTAGTACACCATGTTAAAATAAAAATAAAAATTAAAACTAGCTGAAATAATATATTTAAGTTCATTTAAGTGACTTTGCGCTTAAATAAAGCAATCCAAAAATAATACTAAAATGTTAATAAATAAATAAATTGATTTTTATGTTTTATCAACAGTTTAATTTAGTTTTTAATCATTTATTTAAATATTTTAACATTTATTTCATTTTTGAGTAATTTGGCCATCCACGATTGTTTATTAGTTGTTGTTGTTGTTTTATATAAATATGTCTGTATAGTTTTATACATTTTTATTCCAGTTTTATTTTAGTACATCAAGTTAAACTAAATGTAAATGATAAATGTTGAAAATATAAACGAACATCGTGGTTTTAGTTTTAGCTAACGATAATAACCCTGTTAAATTCACTCTTACGTTCCTCTTCAACTCTTTTCCTTCATTGGTAATGTGTGATTCCAGGTGTGATTGCTGCCATGTGTTCGGCTCCTGCACGTCTGATTCACCAGTTAAAAAAAGCCAATCCTCTTACATGTCATGTTCAGAAGGCAGTCTCTAACAGTCGAGGACTCCCTCTGGTTGTTCCGGCTTTAAAACACACATGTCCGAGGCTGGCCGAAGCCCCAGAGTCTCGTAAAGCGGCGGACAGAGATGTCAGACATGTTTCTCTGCTGTCGGGGTGTCAGGCGGGAAGATTTAAAGCGGGATGTTGCAGATTCCTGATGCGTTTTCATCCTGCCTTCGCTGTTGTTCCTGTATCTGTCGGCCGTCCCTTCCTCAGATGATGATCCGTGTTCTCGTCTTGGTGGCGGAGAGGGTGTGATGTGTCTTTTAGAGCCATGATTTCAGTTTTGTGCAATGAAATGTTGATGTTGAGTCGGACACGCTGAAACGGGAAGTACATGAAATAGAGACAAAATAAAGGTTGCAAAAGGGGTTTTTCTCAGCGATGCCATAGAAGAACCATTTTTGCTTCCCTAAAGAACCTTTTTTTTTTTCTTCTTAGTGTGTGAAGAACATTTTGTGAACATATTTTCCTCTATATGGAATGAATAGATTCCACTGATGCCAGTTAAGAAGCTTTATTTTTAAGCGTGTAGAACAAGAGAGGCGTGCTTCTGTTCTTGATCCGCTATTTCATGCCATCTTTATAAACCATACTCTACCGTTCAAATGTTTCGGGTCACTTTTTGAAGAGAAGTTAATACTTTTATTCATCAAGGACTCATTAAATTGATCCGAAGACATTTATAATGTTACAATAGATTCTGTTGTAAATAAATGCTGTTCTTTTGAACTTTCTATTCATCAAAGAATCCTGAAAAATAACATGTACGACTGTTTTCAACATTGATAATAATCATAAATGTGTCTTGAGCATCAAATCATCATATTAGAGTGATTTGTGAAGGATCATGTGACACTGAAGACTGGAGTAATGATGCTGAACATTCAGCTTTGATCACAGGAATAAATGACACTTTACTATATATTCACATAGAAAACAGCTGATTTACATTGGAAATAAATATATTTCACTGTTTTTACTGTATTTTTGATCAAATCAATTCAGCCTTGGTGAGACTTCTTTCAAAACCCTGACCTTTTGAATGCAAGCGTTTCATTTTTGCATTACCTTGCTTGTCTAAAGTTCCCAGAGTCCGCTTGCACTAACTATTATCTGTGAATCTGACATATTAGCAGCACATTTCTCTCCGAGTTCAGAAGTTTTGCATCTCATATTCCCTCAGTAGAGACAGTAAGTCATTTTTCACCTCCTTCTCTTTCTTCTGTCATTGTGCGGCGGACAGAAAAGCTTTTTCATGGCATGTGTGTGATCTGTGGATCTGTCTGTCCATTAAGACCTCTTTCAGCTCCAGATGTGCAGATCTCCCTAAAGCCACACGTCTCCCTCACACTAAATAAAGGCGCTACCATGTTTTTTGCACATGTACTATGGTAATACCATGGTATAATGCTAATGCTTGAAATTATGTAATGATTTGAAATTATGCTAATGTCTCTCTAATACATAATTGTACTCGTCGTTCACTAATAACAGCCACTCATGCTCTACCGGTCAGAAGTTTTAGTTTTTTAGTTTTTGAAAGTCTCTTCTGCTCACCGAGGCTGCATTTATTTGATCAAAAATACAGTAAAAACAGTGAAATACATTTATTTCCAATGTAAATCATCTGTTGTCTATGTGAATATACAGTAAAGTGTAATTTATTCCTGTGATCAAAGCTGAATTTTCAGCATCATTACTCCAGTCTTCAGTGTCACATGATCCTTCACAAATCACTCTAATATGATGATTTGATGATCAAGAAACATTTATGATTATTATCAGTGTAACTGTGATATATTTGATTTTTTTAGGATTCTTTGATTAATAGAGAGCTCAAAATAGGCTCCAGGTGAAGTGGAGGCTGGTTCCAGACATGCGTGCGGTTTCTAGTTTATCGTCTGACGGCCGAAAGCCTTTAATGAGAAACAGCCTCACAAACACTCACACACCACAGGCGCCGGATCTGGACATGGTTTCAAATATACAAATATGACCAGAAAATATTTTAGAACAATATATTGTTAAAGGTATACTATGTCTTTTTTTTTCTTTTTTTTCAAAATTAACCAAATTTAAATAATGAATCAATACATCATCAGTGCTTCTCCCAAAACATTATTTTTCCCTGCTATAGAATATATCAATATTTTCCCAAAAAATATATTATTTTTAGGCTAATTTTTACATTTTTAAAATCATTACAATATTAAATTTTTTTTATTTTTTATTTGAAGTTTTTCTGGGGGGGCATATGCACATGATAGTTACTGTGCCTTTTACCTCAGCGAGACCCTGGTTAATTCTCTTCTCTCCGGGGGAAACTGCACAAACCTGCGCGTGAGAGTTAAATCACAGGATAATGTGGATTTAGGACTTTGAGTTCATTGTCAGTTTGGAAGTTTTCATACTTCCTAGAACTATTGGCGGAAGTTCCCGGATTTTGGCGCGTTCGCACCGCAGGAACTAGGAACGATTTTAGTTCTAGGAACTCCTTTTGGAGGAACTGATTTACTCCTCCTTCAGAGTCGCTCTAAACCAGCGCTATAGGAACTACAGTGACGTCAGTGTTCACTGATTGGCCGAACGCACGCAAAACACCAGCACACGCCATTTTTAAAGGGGTGGTTGATTATGATTTGACTTTTCTAACTTTAGTTAGTGTGTAATGTTGCTGTTTGAGCAGAAACAACATCTGCAAAGTTACAACGCTCAAAGTTCAAAGCAAAGGGAGATATTTGCTTTTACAGAAATCACTTTTTAAGGACTACAACAAACGACAGGTAGAGACTACACCACATTCCTCCCGGGTTAGTGACATCACTAACCCTACAATTTACATAAACCCCGCCCCCTGAACACGATTTATAGATTATCATGACAGAATATGCTAATCAATGACTAGAAGATAACTACACATCAGCTTCATAAATTCATCAACTAATCATTCAGAAATGTCCTGTTGCTTCTACATGTTGTCTCTTCTTCTTGAGTCTCTCCATCATTGTCTGAATCCGGTTTGAACATAAAAGGCTAAAAGTTTTAGAAATTTACAGTGCATGTCAGTGCAAGCTGTTGTAGCTCCGCCCTCTGTGCCGGGAGCAGCAGCTCATTTGCATTTAAAGGAACAGACACAAAGCGGTGTGTTTTTGCTCACCCTCAAAAAATTTAACTTGCTATATAAAAATATCTGTGGGGTATTTTGAGCTAAAGCTTCACACACACACTCTGGGGACATCAGAGACTTATTTTACATCTTGTGAAAAGGGCATTATACCACCCCTTTAAAAAAGCTGTGTAAATGCACAGTCTATATATTTACTCCAGACACTAACTCTACGAACATGGAAAACAGTGATAGATGAAAATGTTCCTATGGGAACCGTTAGTTCTCGGGGAAACACCCTGGTGGCTCGTTCCTAGAACTACCCGTGCGAAAGCCCTCATGATGGTAGACCGGTGAGAATGTCCTGACAAATCTGTCATTCTGTGAATCTGTAAGGAATCATTCACTAAACTACAGGAAAGATGAACTGCTGTTGTATTGATGGAGTCTGTTCCTCTGTTCCCGCAGGGTGATCCTGGGATCGAGGGACCCCGTGGGATTCCTGGCATTGTGGGACCTCAGGTAACGGCCCGTCAGTTACGCCTCGAGCTGTGTGATCTCTAACCTCATTGGCTGGACACTGAAGATCTTGTTCTCTCATTGGCAGGGCCTGAGCGGAGGGGCGGGGCCTCCTGGAATGAAAGGTGATAAGGTGATTTAAATATTTATATTATTGCAGCGAACATGTGAACGTATAAGGTTCATTCCTTTGTAATTATATGCATAATCTTTGGGATCAAATTTTTTTTTTTTTTTTTTTGTCAATTAGATGAATGTACTATATTTTAGTTTGTAAATTTTTTTTTTAATATATTTTGTATTTTTAGGGGATTTTTTTATTCTAAATTATATTTACGCAGTATTTATAATCCATTTATTCACTTTTTGAGCATAGACCTGAATATTCAATTTCCAACTTAAACTGTGGTAAATCTTGAATGCTTTTAAAGCACAGACTGGAGTTTGATCTATTTTCAGAGACGACACTTGGCAGATCATTGTTTAAAAAAAGTTTTAAAAAGTGAACTTTATTTGAATTTTATGTGTATTGTTATGAAAAAAGCACAAAAATACTATTTAAATTTTTTATTTGAAATATTTATTTTTAAAAGCACATTTTACTCTAAAACTGCAAGACAATCAAAGCCATAAATCTAAACAAATTGTGTTCCAAATTTGAGGTTGATTTCTCATAAATGATCTTTCAGTGAGAGTGTGTTGCGGGGCTGCAGTACCAAACGCTTCCACTAGAGGAAACTCGTCTCCCATTCATTTCCAATGCGCTCATGTTTGACCGCGAGAAACACAAGCGTGCCTATTTATTTCAGGACCATTTAATCTTTTTGAATCATGTCCATGAATTTTTTATTTTTTTTTACATTGTTCACAAGTTTCGTATCGTTCCAAAAAAAAAAAAAAAACATAACTTTTTTCGGTCAAAAATAACCAAAGAGCACCAGAGGGTTAAATCAAGATACATTTACTGGAGAACCAAAATGACAAGATATTAAGTCTTGTTTACTGAACAATTAATTAAAATGAAGTCACTCAATTATCCTTTTCAGAGGTCTTATATTTGAGGATGAGAAACAGGCTTGATGTGATTATTGGCGATGATTTATTTGTGAGCGCTACGCGTTCAAAGTCAAAATGCAGCGCAGTTCGCATTCGATGTATTTATTTCAAACGATTGCTAATGATCTGTTGTTGATGAATTATGACAATGTTTACTTTATGGTGTTAGTATTGTAATATGCTTTAGATGGTTGTAAGAGTCTGTATATTTTAGCTCACTCATATGAGCAACTGGAAGCAGTAACAACATTTCAAAATAGTAGTCCCGGTGTAATTTGGGTTTGTTTATAATTAAAACGCCCACATTTTGCAGAACATATTTTTTTTTCTTGGTTATTATTAGTATTTTCCTTACAAAATAAACTTCATTTCACATTTAATTCAATGTTTACAATATACATAATCTCACAATTATTAAATAAATACAATTCAACGCACAAATATAAAAAAAACAGTGCAGTTCTTGGTTTCAAATAAATGTAATCATTTTAAAACAATAACTGAAATAAAATAAAATGACATTTTTTATGTAATTAATTACATGATGTGCCGATTAATTAATCAGATTAATCGCACATCAAATCTGACTGAGAAATTACTCCCAAAAGATTTAAAGTCATTATTGTGTTAAATGAGAAAACCTTCAAATAGACATTACAAAAAATATATAGATATAAGATATAATATTTTCTCAGTGATGGTAAAATGACACTAGTTGGAATCTAGACAAAGAAGAAGCTCAAATATGATGTAGATTTTCATTTATGTCACATTTATTCTGATGTGTAAAAATCTGTGCAAACTCTTGTTCTGTTCCCTGTGTGTTTAATGTCGGCGGCGTATTTGAGTGTTTTCTATAATCTGTGATGCTGTATGATCTAGAGTGAACCTGGATTGAGGGGTGAACCAGGAGAAAGAGGTTATCAGGGAGACAAGGTGAGTGTCAAGAGAGGCAGAATAATATCTTAGCAACTTTTACATGGTCATGAAATTGCAAAATTGGTGCAAACCAACACAGACTGTCCAGTGATGGTCTTACTGGAGACATCTGAAGACTAACAAAAGTATAAACTCAAAAGCATTACATTAATTACATGTCTTAAATTTAAGCATTTATGTATTTAAATTGTATTCAATATTACCATCCATTTGGATTACACAGTTTTAGCATAAACGAATAAACTCGTTAGTCATAGCCTACATAAATGAAACCGGTAATATTTCTGCACTCACAAAATCATGCCATTGTTTATTAATAACTATTTGCATCCATTTGATTCTATTTAAATAATCATATTTTCTCATTCAAATGGCTTTGAATCAGATTAAATCTGTTAATTAATTAAATTAATTCAGTTTAAAAGTGAACGGTTAAAATTTGGAACAAGCGACAAATTGGATTTATTGATGATAAATATATAAAGTTATTGTGTATTTAAAACACTTTCAGTTTATTAGTGCTATTACAGAAATATGACCTGTTTCATTTATGTAGGAATGACAAATATGCATCACTTTAAGTTTATTAGTTTTTCATGTTAAAACTGTGTGATACAAATGGATGGAAATTTTATATGCAATTAAAAAATCTTATAGTTTCTGAGTTAGATTTTTTTTTTTTTATAATTTTTTTATCAAGTAATCATTAACTTCAGGTGAAGTAAGGAGACTTCACTGGTCTTAAAGTGTGTGAATCTTTTCTATGTCCATGGATTTGATGTTTGATGCAGACAGCGAGGAGACTTTGTGTTTTATTTGTGTTTCTCTTCCAGGGAACGGCTGGGAATCCCGGCCCAACAGGACCACGCGGAAAACCAGGACCGATTGTAAGACCACCTGTGTTCTCACTCTGTGTTAAATACTAATTAAGCTCTGTGATGTTCTGTTGAGTGAACTACACTGCAGAAAATGATGTTCTTCCTCGTTTTCCAGCACAAACATTCTTAAAACAAGATACTTTTGACTGGAGAAGCAAAATGACAATGCAATTTGGTCAATGGCGGGAAAGTGTTGCGTCATAAATTACGGGATATTTGGTCAATGGCGGGAAAGCAATGACGGGAAATTTGGTCAATGGCGGGAAAGCGTTGATTCATAAATGATGGGATATTTGGTCAATAGTGGGAAAGCGTTGCGTCATAAATGATGGGAAATTTGGTCAATGGTGGGAAAGCGTTGATTCATAAATGATGGGAAATTTGGTCAATAGTGGGAAAGCGTTGATTCATAAATGATGGGAAATTTGGTCAATGGCGGGAAAGCGTAGCGTCATAAATGATGGGAAATTTGGTCAATAGTGGGAAAGCGTTGATTCATAAATGATGGGAAATTTGGTCAATGGTGGGAAAGCATAGCGTCATAAATGACGGGAAATTTGGTCAATGGCGGGAAAGCGTTGATTCATAAATGATGGGAAATTTGGTCAATGGTGGGAAAGCATAGCTTCATAAATGACGGGAAATTTGGTCAATGGCGGGAAAGCATAGCTTCATAAATGACGGGAAATTTGGTCAATGGCGGGAAAGCGTTGCATCATAAATTACGGAAATTCGGTCAATAGTGGGAAAGCGTTGCGTCATAAATGACAGGAAATTTGGTCAATGGCGGGAAAGTGTAGCGTCATAAATTACGGGAAATTTGGTCAATGGCGGGAAAGCGTTGCATCATAAATTACGGGAAATTTGGTCAATGGCGGGAAAGCGTTGCATCCTAAATTACGGAAATTCGGTCAATAGTGGGAAAGCGTAGCGTCATAAATGACAGGAAATCCGGTCAATGGCGGGAAAGCGTAGCGTCATAAATTTTATTTAAAATTTTTTTTTTTATTAACCAAGAGTTAATATCTTCAATACTTTCACTTCTCCAATAAATGTATCTTGATTTAAGAATGTTAAAATATTTGTGCTGGAAAACAAGACAGAAACACTGAGGAAGTACATGATGTTTGCACATTTTGTGTGGTGTCTGATGTGATGTTTATAGTTGATGTTCTCTCTCTGAAAGGGGAAAACGGGTGAAGCGGGCCCTCGAGGGCCTCCGGGGCCACCAGGACCCGAGGTGAGAACCGGCACTCAGTCGGAAACCTGTCGGAAACGACTGCAATTGTTGAGCTGTTGAATTGTTTCAATTCATGCTGTGATGAAACTTTCAGATGCTTCTGCCAGATAGAAATGAAAATTAAGCAATTCTGTGCTGATTTTGAAGGAAACTTGCATAATTGTGTGGATTGATGAAATCTGTTAAAAGCTTTCAAGTGGACTTAAGAGCAGAGTAGCCAAAATACTTAATAGTGTACTTCACTGGCGTTGGTTCCAGAAGTATTTTTCCCTATTCTATTCTCCCATCGTGATTTAAAGTCTTTAAACCAAACCAACCAGCTGTGAAGTTACAACATTACAAACTTTGATTTGAAGCAACAAAAAAAATGTGAAAAACGGACAAAAGACTAGACTGTGACCTTAACGGCTTTAGTGAGGGAAAGAACTACAATCCCATGAAGCATTGCGAATGACATAATTGACTGAAAAATTATGGAGAAATATTAAACTATTCATTTAAAGTTGTTGATTATCTCTAAAAACAATATATTTTTAGTTTATTGCAAAATATGAATATGCAAATGCAAATATTTAGGTATTTTGCCAGAATAGCAAAACTGGATTACATGCTTTATGGGAGGGGGCGGAGCTAAAGTGCTCTTTTGGGTGTACTCTCTGATTGGTGGAATGTTTTGCACAGCACTGTGGGTAATGTAGTTTTCACTACGAATTCAGCTGTTAAACACGATTCTAAAAAAATAAAAATGGAAACAATGCTAACGGATGTCTCCAACTAAACCATAAACCACCCATAAACAACCTCTGAGCTCACAGTAGGGATATCTTTTATGGTTTATAAGTCATTATTAAAAAAAATCAATTTCCTTATGAAGAAAACGAATGGGATTGTAACAATACCTCTAGAAAGCTAACCGTTAGCACCCCCATTCATCTCAATGGCCTTTGCGAGTGTTTTAGAGGTCAGTAACTGAGGTGGTTTAGTTGTGTGTAATAATCTAATTGTGTTTGAAGGGATTTGGTGCATGTGGACATCAGATGGCTTCCTTCGTCGTTTAATACAACAGAACATTAACTAAATTCGAGCTGTTTATAGTCTTCAATAAATAGCCTGAATTGTGTCTTTTTTGGCAGGCATGTCTACTTCCTTGTTATTTGTGTTATTTTTGTGTTTGGAGAAGATGATTGATCTCTTGTTAATCCCAAAAATGATTGTGGCTCTTCATTAGAGTAAACACAGACGCATCTGTGCGGCAAATGGATGAAACTCGAACATGCTAGTTTGATAGCAGCTAAATGGCTAGTAAGTTGCCCTCTTGTGGCACTTCTGTGTTATTTTTATGAATACATTTTTGATATATAAAAAAAATCTATAAAGGAAATTACTTTTGTTAAATCAAGTTCCTGGAATAATTGTGTACAGCAACATTTTTTGAGATATTAAAACTTTTAAAATCATTAATTATAAAATATTATTTATACTCAAATGATATTAAAAATGTATAAAAAATAATAATAATTATTATTATACATTTTATATATTTAATATCTTGCATATTATATAATATCATTATACAATTATATAATAATATCTTGCATATCTGCATTCGGAAATATTTTTTGTGCAAAATATTAGAGTAATAATTAGTGATTATGATTACGCAAATATTTATTTAATTTAAAAATGTATTTAAAATGTTATTTATTTTAAAATATAATAATCATTTAATTAAATCATGATTTAATTATTAAATAGTATTTCTTATCAAAATATTAACAATAGTGTATAATTTTTATGATACAACTAATAATAATTATGTTATTATTAATTAATAATTAATTATATTAAATAGAAGTATAATAATAATGTTAATTTATTATTTCTAATAATTTGAATTAACGATAATTTATTATTATTATTATTATATATTTTATTTATTTTTGTCTCATTATGACATAAAATGGATTGCAAACTGTCAAATAAATCCTGAACTTGGCTTTGGATGTGTTTTGGATCTGACTCTGTTACCGTGACGACCTCTCGCTGTCCATTCACACTAGAAGCAGTCATTAAGAGCATTTCTGTTTAATAACATGATGGCATGTCCAGTAAACCATTTAAAGAACTCTTTCTCATAAGTATAGAAAATACTAGTTATGAATGTAAACTAGGCCCTGACCCTAATTATAGCAAGTGGGTGTGGTCTAATGACAGGTGGGCGGAGCTTAAATTACAACCGTTTATCACCTTATAAGGTGAACATACAGTGAAGCTCATAATGCATTTTAATGTATTTATGCCCATGTTTGTAGGGTTTCCCAGGAGACATTGGTGCACCAGGACCGAACGGCCCCCCGGGACCAAAGGTAGAGAAAGCTTTTGTGCAAATCTTGGATGTTTGTTGTACCAAAACATAGATATATGCTTGCCTAGATTCCTATACACATCATATTTGTTCCAAAAGGCAGGTATTAATTTTGTTCTTCTAGAGCCCCTTTCACACAGAGATTCCGGAAAATACACGGATAAAGTGACCCGGGATTTGACTCGGGTTCATTTGATTTTGGTTCATTCACACTGCCAGTGATTTTCCGGAATCAGAGAGCGCGTTCACACACAACCCGTGTATGTCCCGGAAAGACACGTGACATCGATGTGACTTGTAATGTCTCAGCAGCGTCTTCAGTTTGCTTATGAGCTGCGATTTCTCTCTCGAGAAACCACGCTTGTGCATTTATTTCTCTGATTCGATCATAAACTTGCGCATTTCGTACCGTTTCACAGCTGGCGAACGATCCTGGCTTCAGCGTCATCACTACGACACGGCATTATTACGGCTTTTGTTCACACAGCGCGCGTCCCGGGACTGAACACGGCAATGTTACTAGGTCCCCAACCCGGCATCGATCCCGGCATTAAACCCGGGTCGTGTTTGTGTTCACACAGAAGGCGTTCCGGCAATTTGCCGGCAATTTCCCGGGTTCAATGCGCTGTGTGAAAGGGGCTTAAGATAGCTTCATTTTAAGTGTAGTTTTGCTCATGATGCTGCTTAAACAGCGAGGCCGCTCACTAGAGTTCATGTGTTACTCTTACCCAGTGTGTGAGTCTCTGAATTAGAGACGTGCTTTACCCAGGGTTCATCAGTGTGTGTGTGTTTAGGGTATTCAAGGATCTCGGGGCCCCCAGGGACCACCAGGGCCAAAAGGAACAGAGGTAAAGTGTTCATCCATTCATCCATCATCCATCCATCTCTCTATCGTTCTGTCTGTTAGTACAGTAGTATGGGTATACAGTGTGTGTGAGATCAGTTCAGTTCTTCTCCTCGAGCTTGTGGTGTGATGCGTACGGTGATGGAAGGAATGTAGTCTTGTCTACAGGCGATGTTCTGTGGGATCTGTGGGATCTGATCGCTGAATGTTTACTAAAACGCTTCCTCGTGTGTTTCTGCAGGGAGACGAAGGCCCTCCGGGTCCACCTGGAAAGCCGGGTCCCAATGTAAGTGTCTTTCTTTCTTTCCTGATTAATCTCAGATGAACATGGAGGATATCTGATGTAGCGGCTTGTTGTGAGTGTGTAGAGGAAGGTTCATTTACAGTCGTGTGTGTGTGTGTGTGTGTGTGTGTGTGTGTGTGTGTGTGTGTGTGTGTGTGTGTGTGTGTGTGTGTGTGTGTGTGTGTGTGTGTGTGTGTGTGTGTGTGTTGATCCTCTACAGGGCCGAATCGGTCGGAAAGGTTTCATCGGTGAACCAGGACCTGAAGGCCTGAAGGTAAGTTTTGTCCAAATGTGAGATTCATCACAAAGGATAAATATCACTCATATCACTGTTTGGTTTACTGTCATGGATTGTTGTTGCTGCAAGATTGTCAGTTTGTTGATCTGGTTTTGATGGGTTTTTTTTATGTTTCATGTTTGTTTGTTTTTTGTTCCCAGGGAGAAATTGGAGACCCAGGGAATGCTGGGAAAAATGGCCCCCCTGTAAGTACATATAATATCTATCTATCTATCTATCTATCTATCTATCTATCTATCTATCTATCTATCTATCTATCTATCTATCTATCTATCTATCTATCTATCTATCTATCTATCTATCTATCTATCTATCTGTCTGTCTGTCTGTCTGTCTGTCTGTCTATCTATCATTACCAGCTTTACTTGTTACTAACCAGATCTACTTTATTTCTGTTATTCATCTACAGAAGTTCTTTTTGAGAATTAACAGAGGTTTAGATGGTGTTATTTGATTGAAAATGCTTTGTCACCATTATGATGATCAGTGTGTCGTTTAGTTGGGCAGTTGTTGTTTTTTTGTTCATTTTTTTGTGAGTTTGTGGTCTTTGTTACAGTGTTTACCAAAACACATAATTTGTTGCAAAGGAAGCCAAAAACAAAGATGATCAGGTGATATAGCTTTCAGCATCATAAAGTAGAATAGTCAAGTCAAGTATATTTGTATAGCGCTTTTCACAATACAGATTGTATCAAAGCAGCTTCACAGTATTAAATTAAAATAATACAACAAGGTTTGTTTCTAGTGGAATTTATTGATTGATAAAATCAGATTAAATATCCCCAGTATATCCCCAACTGAGCAAGCCAAAGGCAACAGTGGCAAGGAACCGAAAAACTCCATCAAGTGACCTACTGGTGTCCTAAAACTCCATCAGGTGACCCAATGGAGAAAAAAAAACCTTGGGAGAACCCAGTCTCAGTCGGGGGCCAGTTCTCCTCTGGCGTTTATTAACTAGAGGCCGGATTGTAATTTGAACTGTAAGATTAAAAATATTATATGAATGCCTGGCTGAAGAGATGCGCCTTTAATCTAGTTTTAAACTGGGAGAGCGAGTCTGAGCAACGAACAGTATCAGGAAGGCTATTCCAGAGTTTTGGAGCTAAATGTGAAAATGATCTCCCTCCTTTGGTGGTTCTGGATATCCTAGGTATGACCAAAAGCCTTGAATTAAGTGATCTTAAAGAGCGCGATGGATTAAAGGGCGATAGAAGATCCGTTAAATAGACTGGAGCTAAGCCGTTTAGGGCTTTATAAGCCCTATAAGCAATACTTTAAAAAAAAAAATTTTATAAGCAATACTTTGTAATTAATACGAGACTTTATAGGTAACCAATGCAGTGATGATAAAATCGGTGTTATATACCGGCGGCAGTGGCTCAGTGGTTCATGTAGGTTGTCTACAAACCAAAAGGTTGGTGGTTCAATCCCCGGTTCCACCTGACCAAGTGTCGAGGTGTCCATGAGCAAGACACCTAACCCCAGCTGCTCCCGACGAGCTGGATGGCGCCTTGCATGGCTGACACCGCCGTCGGTGTGTGAATGGGTGAATGTGAGGCTATGTAAAGCGCTTTGGTGGCCATAGGTTCTATGAAAGCGTTATATAAATGCAGTCCATTTGCCATTTACCATATGATCATATTTTCTTGATCTAGTAAGAACTCTAGCGGCAGCATTTTGGACTAACTGTAGCTTGTTTGAATAGAGAATAATTCTCTAATCTTATCCCTGACCAAAAGTCGTCATCTGTTATTAATAGATTATGTTCACCAGCAATACTTTCTTGCAACAGATCATGCTGCTTGCTGGGAGCCACCATAGTATAAAACTCATGGCTCCCAGCAGGCATGAAGCATGTCACCATTGTTGAGATTTATATGTTAACTCTTGGTGTCTGTGTCTGTCAAAAAAAATGAAAACAATGTATTTAAAAATCTAAATTCATAATGTCTGATCTGAAAAACACTGATCATCATAATGGTGACCAAACATTTTCAATAAAATATCACCATCTAAACTTCTTGTTAATTCTCAAATTCTGTAGACAAATGGCAGAAATAAAGTAGATCTGGTTAGATCTATCTATCTATCTATCTATCTATCTATCTATCTATCTATCTATCTATCTATCTATCACTCTGTCAGTCTGTCTATCTTTTGGGTTCTTTAGGCAGTTTTTTTGTAAATGAAAGTTATCTGAACTCTTAGTAACATTGTTTTTTGTTCAGTGTCATTGAGCAAACATGTTTGTTTTCCCATTGTGTGTGTTTGTGTGTTTATGCTCTTGTAAAATCAGAGTCGTGACACGAGGATCTAAAGCTGTTTGGGGAAACTTAAAAAAAAAGCCTTTTAATGTGTTTCATGAGAACGTCCTCCCTCTCGTGAACTTCTCCAGAGATGTTTCGGACGCACACAGCGTTTGCGTTTAACCCTGCGCTTCGCTCGATCTTTCCAACGTTTTTTGAGGAGGATTTGCTTTAAAAACGATGCAGAGAAACATGCGGCTCTGTAGTTCTGTGTGAAGGACTCATAATATTTGCGTTCTGGTTTGTGTTGGTCTATAGTGTACAAGCTCACATGTGTGAGGCATTAGAGATATGTGCACTTCAACAACAGCAATCTGGAGAACACAAGGTCTTTAATGAACGCCATGACATCACTCTCCAAAGTGAACACCACCAGATCAGACGGAGGAGAAAATGGTTTAAATATGCAGCTCAAAGGACTTCTCAAGTACATGTATCTTCATTTACTGGAAGAATGTGTAGATATTTGTGCTGAAAAATGACAAAAATAGTTATGAAGAAGATTTTCTGCAGTCTTGAGTTTCCACTGAAGACTCACAGAAGCCGAAACCTTTCAGATTTACAGTCAAACCGAATTATTCAGACACCAGATATCATTTTTTTCATATATTTTTTTTAACTAGTGTGATCAGGACACTATAGTTCATTTATGTAAGTGAGGAGAGCAAAATAAAGTAAACTGTGACATATTATACCCATATATTCTTCATACAGAGACTACCAGTGACATTTGAGACCAGAAATGATTCGGACACTTTGAGCTGATCATGTTTTGCTGAAGTGTGTTTTGTCTTTAATTGCTAATGCTCTTTTTACACACAGACTGAACACAATGAAGCATTGCTTGGTGATTGGTTGAGCTAAACTGGTATTATCTAATTGTGTAGTTAAATTTAACAGCTGACAGATATTCAACATAATTCATGTGTGAGACAGTCTAACAGAAGGACGGACAAAACCAGTCAAATATCAACTGAGTTCTGCTCATATTTATTACCATTCTCTAAACTCTAGCGAATAAACTGATGATGTGAGAAATGTTGAAGGAGTCTGAATAATGTTTGTTTGACTGTAAGCTAATATTAGCTGCTGGATGATGATTTTCGATGCATTCGGCGTATCTGGGGTGTGTTTTTCCTCAATATCCGTCCTCTGAGGTTTGGACGGGTGTATTTTGATGTAGTGAGTGTTACAGCAGAACTGCTGGCCGTCGCTCAACTCTTCCAGGAAAATACAGAAAGCCTCGTCAATCCCAGCATGCACTTGGTGTCTCTCCCGTCGAACATCTGTGGCGTCTGGCCTGCTTTCAGAAAACATGTTTTTTTTTTTACTTCTTGGTTCTCCAGAAGCTGTTGACTCTTATATAATCTGTCTGTCCTCTCTGTCTCAGATGTATAGAGATATAAAATAGCAGCTCAGATCATTTGCTCTGAGAAGAATATGATGACAAATGAGCTTCTGATTGCAGATTTTGGCGTCTTTGCAAATGTGAGCACAGTTTGAGACGTTTTTGATCTCTTTTGTGCCTCTGGAGGAGACCGACGTATGTGAGATTCCTGTGATCTTTTTCTCAAAACAAAATGAACAGAAGAAAGTCTTTCTCGAGCATCAAATCATCATATTAGAGTGATTTGTGAAGGATCATGTGACACTGAAGACTGGAGTAATGATGCTGAACATTCAGCTTTGATCACAGGAATAAATTACACTTTACTGTATATTCACATAGAAAACAGCTGATTTACATTGGAATAATATGTCAGAATTTTTACAGTATTTTTTATAAAATAAAAGCTGCCTTGGTGAGCAGAAGAGACTTTTTTAACTTTATTAACTTTATTATTTAATAGACTTAAGTCATTATTTTTCCTGATCGAATCTTTCAAACCTCTCAATAATGTCCTTTTGTTTTGGAAATGCCTGACACATATAGACATGGAAAAGTCTGCAGGAGCTTTAGGTCAAACGAGCCAAAGATATCTGATGTAATGATTGTACTTTGACGAATTAACCGTCTAACGGAAAGATCCCCAGGGCTGATGGTGCATGCTGGGAATCGTCCCAAAACCTGTGCGCTGTACCAACATACAGACAACTGTGGAAAATCCTGTGTGAAGCCCCACGTCTGTGATGATTAATGAGCGCCGAGAGAGTGTTGGGTTCATTCCTCTGGGAACTAACTTTATTTATCCTCTATTGTCATAATACATCTGTTTGTTAATAAGAAGATACATATGAGCAGTTTTGATTAATTCTGTTAGCAAATGTCCCTGTAAACAGTGCAGATGATTTTAGCCAGTGTGTGAATATACTGGACGGTCTTAAAGACACAGTTTTCACCCTCACATTGCAAAAAAAGCTTTTCTTACTTACTGTTTTTGTCTTGTTTCCAGTCCAAATATCTAAAAACTCTTAAATCAAGATGCATTTACTAGATGAGTAAAATAACATAAGATATTAAGTCTTGTTTTCCGGGGGAATTAATTAAAATTAAGTGAGTTTTTGCTCAAAACAAGCAAAATGATCTGCCAATGGGGAGAAAAATTATGTTGTTTCTGTTTGAATTAAGACTATTTTTCTGACTCCATTGGCAGATCATTTTGCTTTTGGATCTTTAAATATGCCATGATGTCATTGATTCATTTAAAAAACATGACTACACTTGAGAATTTATAGCTATGAGAGATCTGAAAAACTGAAATGTCAGTATGGGCATTACTTAAAGCTATCATGTGGTTTGGAAAATAGTGCATTAGTCATTTTTACTGTAAGTTTATGGTGATTTTTTTTGTCATTTTACAGCTTGACAGACCCAGCCTAAATTAAATTACATTTATTTGATCAAAAATTCAGTAAAAACAGTGAAATATTATTATAATGTAAATCATCTGTTTTCTATGTGAATGTATAGTATATGATGATTTGATGATCTAGAAACATTTATGATTATTATCAGTGTTGAAAACAGTTGTGCTGCATTCATATTTTTTTGGAAACTGTCTTATTTTTCAGTATTATTACATTACATTACATTATATTATATTAAGAGCAACCTGGATATTCTTCAGATAATTCACAAACAAATTATTACATCTTGTAATGCAATTCTTCAGTTCCTGTTTGAGTGCTCTCCAAAATCTGACTCGAGGAATGCGTGCGTGTGTGTGTGTGTGTGTGTGTGTGTGTTTAACCAGCTCTTGTTCTCTGTGTTGTTCAGGGTCCAGTGGGAATGATTGGAACAACCGGAGTGATCGGACAACCTGGAGAAAAGGTAAAAGCTGAGTCTTTATCTTAAACCACCATTCCACCATAAATACATCATGATCTATATTGGAAACATGATGATGATGTGCCACCGTGATGAAATGGATCCGCTACAGTGAAGATCAGATTTGCAGACTGAAATCAGTCAGGAAACGTGTGTTTGTGTGTTTAATTGTGTGTGTTCAGGGTGATCGAGGTCCTCCTGGTCCTCTGGGTCCTCCAGGAGAGAAAGGTTCAATAGTAAGAACTTATTTCACATTAACAAACATATATATTAAAATGCATTGCACTGCAAAAACATGTTTTCTTCCTGAGTATTTCTGACTTGTACAAATATCTAAAACCCAATATCTTCAGTCATTTTGCTTCTCCAGTAAATCGAACGTTTCTTGATTGTAAACTGTTGACAATGCGAAACGTGTGTAAATCATTAGCGAAGGCGAGTTAAGGCTGATCTTAACCCGTTCAGTAGCTGGATGGGTCGCTGGTTAGTGGGTTTATGGTGATAACCGTGTGTCTTTCTCTTTGTAATAGGGGTATCCGGGTCTTCCAGGAGGTCCTGGAGATTTCGGCCCACAAGGTCCACCAGTAAGTTTACCCATGATCCTCTGCTGTTTCATCAGATTACAAATTTCATCTGAAATAATCCTCAAGTTTTGTTCATCATGAAAATCTTCACAAATAAACACTATTCCTAAAGCCTTAATGCAATCGACAGAAGTTAAAAGTTAAACATTGGCTATAAACGAACTACACTACGGTCACATGACTTCAACACTTATCACTTTTGACCAATAGGTGGCGCTGTTGCTAAATTGTTGTTGTGTGGTCAGTGTGAGCAGATAATGGCACTTACAAAGTTTGGTGTCGATATGCCAAAGCGTTGTAAAGTTACAGCCTCAGAATCAGCTTGGCGCATATAGTTTCGTAACGATACCCTAATGCGTTCATAAAATACAGCATTTTATGACAAAATTCAAAATGGCTGACACCAAAAATAGTTGAGACAAAATTGGGTATCATTCGACTCGGCATGATGCATTGAACTAAAAGAGACCAGTTTTATAATTTTTTGGGCAAACCATACAGAAGTTATAAGCAAAAAGAGCTATTTTACATATCTCCTGACCAGTAGGTGGCGCTGTGCTGAAACGCTTCATGTAACCTTAGGTCATGCTTGTGATGACATGTACCAAGATTCATCTCAATATGTTAAAGCGTTGTGGAGATATAGCCTCGCATCCAATTTTGCTGTGTTCTTTGAAGAATTCGTTCACGCGTTATTCAAGAACAGTTGAGTTTATCAAAAAGCTTTTAATAGATTTTTGCCAGCATGATTTGAAGATGATCTGAACCAATTTGGGTGAAAATCGGATGAACCACGACGAATCATGTTGAGCCAAGGAATCAGAGAAGAATTTAGTTTCTAGCCCTTACGGTTCAAAAGTTATTATCATAAACTTGAGTGCAACTTCGGACAGTTGGTGGCGCTAGAGGGATGGGGTTAGAGACTCCACAATCGCTGTGGTTAATGTTCGGACTGTCCTCTATCTGTGTGCCAAATCTCATTATTTTCCTGCAAGCGGTTCTATGGGCAGCTGTAGAGTGAAAGAAGATGAGGGAAGAATAAGAACACTAACAGACACAACACACCTTCAGTCTCCAACAGGCTTCGTTTGTTTTTTTACAATGTATGATGGTGCTTGAACAATGGTAATAATTGAATTTTATGTGATATGTCAAAGTATTATTTAAGTACATGGTACATAGTATTAAGTACATGGTATTATTTTAACTGGTGTGAAGTTCAGTGATGATGAAGTGATATACACACAGATGCAGTGGTTGTGGTCGATTTTGAGAGAAACACATCAGCGTTGAAACTTCACTTTGCCTCTTTCTGTCTGTCTCTCTTTCTCAAGGGTCCACAAGGGCTGAGGGGAGCAGCAGGCGTTTCTGGGCCCAAGGGACGAAGGGTAAGACGCAGGGATGCACTGATATGAACATTTTGGCCGATACGATAACCGATAATTCTTTATATTTGAAAGCCGATAACCGATATATTGGCCGATAAATCTAAATCCAAATTTGTATATACTTTTTGAGAGCCTGAATACAAAAACAAAAGTCTCACCATTAAAAGCCACGTCTCAAGCACACAATTATAATGTTCTCATTATGATTTTATGAAGCCGATATCACAGCACAAAACTGTATTTTCCTTATTTGAAGTGATTCCAATCATATTTCAAGCAATTTAAAGCCATCATTATGAACAGTGCGCATCTGAAGAGTCTCAGCTGAAGGAAATAATACATTATTTATCGGCTTTAATACATCAGACAAATGATCTTATCAGGCCAATAACAATAACATAAAAAATGTGCATATATCGGCCGATACCGATATGGTGGCCGATATATCGCGCATCTCTAGTAAGACGAGTAGTGAAGGAAAATTATGATTTTGTCGCTTGTTTTTGTTGCTAATGATGTCAATGCGTCTATCAATCAACCAACCAATCAATCAATCAATCAACCAATCAATCAACAAATCAACCAATCAATCAGTCAATCAATCAATCAATCAATCAATCAACCAATCAATCAACCAATCAATCAATCAACCAACCAGGCAACCAACCAACCAATCAATCAACCAACCAACCAATCAATCAATCAATCAATCAACCAATCAACCAATCAATCAATCAATCAACCAATCAATCAACCAATCAATCAATCAACCAACCAGGCAACCAACCAACCAATCAACCAACCAACCAATCAATCAATCAATCAATCAACCAATCAATCAACTTTTATTTATATAGCACGATAAAAGCAACAGTAGTTGGCCATTGTGATGTACATCAGGATAAATATCTAAAAAACACCCGCCAAACAAGTGATAAAGGGAGTTTACATCAAACACACCAGTCAGAAAATTCAACGTTAAATCCAGGACAGTTGTAAGCCTGTGAAAAGAGCTAAAGGTTTTTAACTTAGATTTAAAAACAGACTCTGTGGACAGAGCAATTTGATTGGTGGAATGCTTTGATTGACAGTTTTGCATCATGTGAAACTTTTAGTAATTGTGTTTTGTTTTTGTCATTTTTTATTTGTTTTTTCATGGTCAGTTCATTTTAGATTCTGTTGCTGGTTTGAAACATGTAATTTAATTGTGAGTAGTTTTGGAGATTTAAGGATTCTCCCATTCAAGTAGAGAAGACTTTTCTTGGAAAAGACTTTTTCCGCTGGCTGATCGTTCTAGTGATAAGTTCACAGGCTCTGTTTGTACAACGCTTCAGCTCTCTGTCTGTTCAGAGATCAGTGTGTCGTGTTTTGTTGCCTGACTGAATCGTGTTTCAGATAAACTACAGGGACCTCTAGCGGTCAAACTGAATATGACCCCAAAATCAAAAAGAAATCTAACACAATGTAAAATATAAATGTGTTGTGTGTGTGTATTCAGTATTATGTTAGTATCAGTAAAACACAATTATAATTTTTTTTTTTTTTTCAGTCGGTTTCTGTTAAAGTTTTAGTAATTTAAATGTGTGCTATTGTCATTTTTATTAGTTAATTTAGTTTTATTTTATTACTCCAACTTAAACATAAATGAAAAATGCTGTCAATTTTCTCAAGTTTTATGTATATATTTTGTCAGTTAAATTTTATATTTATAAAATTCTAAGCTTTTTGTTAGATTAGAAACTGATTTAGATTTAGATTTACAGTATTCTGGCGTATAAACATTCATAACCAATGCAACGTAACATAAAGAGTTAAAGTGTCTTAAAGGTACAGTAGTAAAAACAGCCAGTTTAATTGATAACAGGTCAGTGTGAGGGTAAACGCTCATGAATTACGAGCAGGAAACCTCGACTAACGTAATAAGCGTGGAAGAGAAAGAGCGTGTTTGACGTGAGTCCTAATGACACAGGATGAAGTGTGTCAGAGGCCACAGAAGCTGATGAAAAGAGGTTTGAGGTTCATGCCAAACTCCGCAATTAAGAGAATGTTCCCCTCTGTTCTGTTTATATAAAACTGTGCAGATCTCATTTTAATGATGGTGAGGACGGGCGACTTTAAACCCCCGTGTGAAAACATGGCAGACAGATCGCTTACACATCCTGAACAAAGAGCTCAGGCCTTCTGAAGCCTCGGTTCATGAACCCGCCGTCAGCAGATGAGACTCCTCTTCTGTAAAACACACACCTACAGCTTTAACACATTACAGTTCCAGATTCAGAACCACGCGAACTCCTTTTAAGATCAGCTTCCTTTGGCCAGATTCTGAGGCAGCTTTGCATGGCACTCCCAGAATGCACTGCAACAAGCTCAGTTGAACAAAATGAGAGAAATGTTGTTATAAATATCCCTGTAATCCATTCAGTACTGAAAAATAGTTTAATCATATGTAATATTTAAAGCAGTGTTTTAAGTATTATTTATATACTTTGTAATATTTATTCATATTTTTAATTAGATTTTTTTTTATTTTAGAATTCATTTTCGTTTTAGTTGGACGTTTTTGTTTTTAAAAAGCAAAACTTTAATTTATTTTTGTTTTATTTTGTTTGCAATTTTTAGTATTTCAACTTAAATTTATTTAGGTTAATTTACAGTCATTTTGGTTTAATTTTTTTGCAGTATTGTTATGTGCTTTTGTCATTTATATTTCAAATGTTTCAGTTTAGCTTAAAACAAATATTTTAGTTTTAGTAATTGCAGTTCTTTAATTAATTTATTTCAGTTAGTTGCAGGCAACATTTCTTATTTTTGCTCAAGTTTATTATTTTAGCTTTAGTTAACAATAACAACACTGATATGACCTTTTGTGTCTGTGAATTTGAATTTGAATTTTTAATAATTTAAGTTTAAGAAGTTTGATACTTTTAAAAATATTTATGTTTAATTTAATATTTTATTATATTTTTATTATTTATTTTTAATATTTTTATTTAACAATAACAACACTGACTTAAACATATCACTTATAGCACTAAACATCTTAACACTAAACTATTATTATTATTATTATTATTATTATTATTACGGTGTAACAGAACGTCTCTTGTTCTGGTTTAGTTTGGCTTGTTCTGGATTCTCGTTGTGTTTGGTCTGGCGTGTCGTCTCCGTTCTGTTGGCTCATTGATCAACTAGCTGGACTGTTTATGAGAATGATTAAATAAATCTCACAAGATGATCATGAAAGTGTTTTCAGTGTGTATAGATGATATATGATAGTCGTGATGTTTAAGGCAAAAAAAAAAAATTTAATTTACTGGTCAATTTTGAGATTTTGGACCATCTTTCAGACCAGTGGACAGAAAACATCCAAAATACACATTTAAGTGTTTATTTTACTGCACTTTGTCCATTTGCATCTGTAGATTTCAAATACGCTACATATCTTTACAGAGTTTGTCCTCCACTTCAGCTGCAGTTATAAACACCAAAATTTACAGTTTTATTCCTGTCTATATTCTGAAGGTTTTTACTGAAGGATTTGTTCATATATCACTCACACTGATTTTTATAACATTTTATTCCTTAAAACATGTTTTTCTATGTCTGTCGACAGTAGTTTCTGATTTATGCAGTGATAAAAAGAGATATTCAAAATCCCCTCAGTAAAAACATTTAACTCTAATATGTCAACAAAATCCAACAAGAATTTTGAACCTGGCTTTATTCAATGTTCAGATTGATTTCCTGGAATTTAATGCAAATTAGTGCACATTCAATTACACAGTGCCTCATTTACATATTTTTAAACATAACATTTCAGAAATTTTTCTGGGGGGGTCTTTTTTATTCAAAATATTCACAAATTTGTTAATTATGTCGTGAACTATATATATATATATGTGGAAGGAAATGTGTTTTGTCGTTTAAACACCTTTATATTGATCATGTTAGTTGATCTATGACATGTTAGTTAGTTTGCACAGAGAATCGAGTCTGTCGGATTTCTGTAAATTCATCTATTTCTCCCAAAATACATAAAAGTAAGTGGCCGGTGATCTGGGAGAAGAATAGAGTAAACTTTATAGTTTCCTACACAATGTGTATCTGATATAAGTAAAACAATTAGTCAAATTATAATTTAAATTATTATTATCGCAGCTTCCATCAGTGTATGGAATTTTTTATTTTAGTGTGAAATCCCAGCGCGACTTGTTGGGCTCATATATGGTTTGTGTTTTTATGTTTTAGGGCCCGAGGGGACCTGACGGCCCTCCAGGAGAACCAGGCCATGAGGGCGTAAAGGTATATCAGCACATATAGCAGAAATCCCCTACACTATTAGAATAAAAGCTTCTTCACTCAATTTTGAAAAACCCTTTATTAGCATAAAAATGTTCTATATAAGTAGAAATGTCTGAAATGACTACATAACACTTTCATGTTTAACAGGTTATTTAAACTTTTTCTAGTGATGAAGTTTGAAATTTAATCAGAATTGAAAATGAATTCAAACTAAATCCATAAAATGATCCCATTTTGGGAACCACTTAAAGGTTCTGTGAAGCGTAGTGAAGAGTGTATTATATTCACACATTGACAATTATATAAAAGCTAAACTATTTTATTCTGGGAAAACACTGTGATGGCGTCGTTTATGTCTCTAGAACTTCTTGTTTCAAAGGGAAATATATCACACACTCTTTAGATGGCTTCATGGGGCCTTTCACACACTCGCAAATCCTACAGCAATCACACTGATTTGCATTAGAAAGCCAGTGAACGATCATGATGCTCAGAGACTCGTCACACACACACGCTTGACGTCACACACACGCTTGACGGCTCTACTGCTTGTGTTTTTCAGGGCGAAAAGGGATCTGGAGGGAAGAATGGAGATCCGGGATTCATCGTAAGCACCTCTGTGTTTAGTTTATAGATGAAGTGAGATCAAATCTTCATTAAGGACGTCCTCAAGTGGGAAAACTATTCATACTTCAATTAAATGTGTGTTTTTGAGGGTTTGTGCTAGTCTAGTCATCATAACATGCTTTATATGAAAACAATCATCATATCTCAGACTGTATGTCCTCAGTTGGATGTGCTAGATCAACTTGTTTTTCTGCAGATTAGACAGTCACACACACAAAAATCATTTTCGTTAATTGAAATTAAGATAAAATAACAAATATTTGTTGAAAAAGAGAAAAAAGAGAAAAAATCATTCATGTTGAATGTACTAAAATTGACAAAGTTGAAACTTAATTAAGCTTAATGAAATTAAATCTATTATTAAATTAAATTAAAGATAAATAGTAATATAAACCTTAATAAAGCACATAAAAGAGGAACATATATTTATTAAAATTAAAACTAAATTTAAAATGAAAACTTAAAAAAAAAGCTAATTTGAAATATGAATAAATACTATAAACTAAACTAAAATACTTGTATTTATATATATATATATATATATATATAAATAACTAGAAATAAAAAAAAATTAATTCAAATATAGAAAAACTTAAATTTATTTTATTTCAGCTAGTTTTACTAAGGCAGCATTATTTTTGCTAAAATAACAAAAACTGAAATAAACAAACAATTAAATAAATACAACTATATGCACATATAAGAATTTAATTTAAATACAAATTAAAAATGACAAAAACATACAACAAAATTACTAAAACTTTTACACACGTTTTGCCATTTTCAGAAGTGAATAAAGACATGATTTAGCCCTTTAAAGACAAATGCAATATCATTTTTGGGGAACATTTCTGGAGTAATATTTCTACAGTTTTATTCCCAAAAGCACAGCTAGTTACAAAAATACTAAATCCACACAATTTACAGCTGAGAGATCAGAGAGACATGACACTGACATCACGCATTGGTTATTAAAGCGCCTGAGATCCATAACTCTGGTGTGATTATAGGAGACTTCTGCTTCATCTTCACAGCGAGCTGCAGGTTAAATGATCTGTGTGTGTGTGTGTGTTTGTAGGGCAGCGCTGGAGGTCCAGGGAAGAGAGGAGCAGCAGGACCCTCTGTAAGTCTCTCTCTGTGACGAGGATCTGCTTCAGTTTACAGTAACTGTTGTATTCCAGTGTACATCGATTCCTATGAGCTCATTTATGGGCTTAGAATTGTTGCATTATTCCAAATAAATAGATTAAGATCCACAAATAAATGTAAAGAGTTTCACAAGAAATGATCAAATTCACAAATAAATAAAATGAGATTTGCAAATTAAAAAACAATATTTACAAATGTGTTTTATGTCACAAACACAACTCTGTCTGGCATTTATTTGTGAATCGCTGCACACATTTGTGAATCGCTTCTAGTGCATTAAACACATTTGTAAATATAAAAAAAATCTAATTTTATTTATTTGTGAATTTGATCATTTTTTGTGAATATACTGTAAATCTGTTTATTTGGGATAATGCAACAATTCTAAGCCCATACTCACTGAACTACATCATTATACTCTAATCATGTCCAAAATGAAATCAGCTGAGATTTTTAATTGTGTCATGTTGTTCTATAAATGAGTCTAATTATTGATTTATGGAAACATGAGATAATAACTGATACTTTGATTTAAAAATAGTCAAATATGTTGCCAAAATACTATTGTTTTTGTTTAAGTAAATACTATTATTTTGTTTAATACTTAAAAAAATATGAAAATAATCATGATGAATCGTAAACTATGTGGCCAAAAAATAAAAAAAAATTCTTTTAATGCTCAAATGTATTAATATTGTCATATTAAAATAGTAAAATATGTTGCCAATATACTATTATTTTTCTCTAAATAAATACAATTTTCTTTTAATACTCAATATTATTAAAGTAATCATATCAAAATAGTAAACTGTTGCCAAAAATACAGTTGTTTTAATCATCAAATGTATAACAATTTCCATATTAAAATATGTTACAAAAAAACTATTATTTTTCTTTAAATAAATACTATTTTTTAATACTCAAAAGTATGAAAATAATCACATTAAAATAGTAAACTGTTGCCAAAAATACAATTATTTTCTTTTAATACTCAAAAGTATTGATATTGTCATATTAAAATTGTAATATATGTTGCTAAAATACTTTTATTTTAATTTAAATAAATGCTATTTTTCAACCCGCAAAAGTATTAAAATAATCATATACTGTCAGAAATAGGGGTACAGTAGGAGTCCATTTCTGTCCCCCAAGGTACAATCTACACTAGCGTACCCCATAGGGCTTATTATTGGACCTCAAGATACAAATATGGACCTTTTTGAGGGTCAAAAAGCATTAAAAGGTACATATATGTACCGTTTCTTTTAAAGGTTAAGGTACATTATTGTAACCCTTGAGGGTACAGCCCCAGTGACAAGCCATTGTACCCCTAAAGGGACAATTATGTACTTTATTTTCTGAGAGTGTATATAAAAATATATTGCCAAAATACTATTATTTTTGTTTGAATAAATGATACTATTTCCTCTTAATCCTGAGAAGTATTGATATAATGGTTAGGAGGCAGATATTTATGTGACGTCACAGATCAGTGTGTTTCCTCCCTGTCTGAGAAGCCTCTAATAAAGCCGGATGTCAGGATGTGTGCAGTGTGTGTGAAGTGTGTGTCGAAGTGTGTGTTGAAGCGTTTAAAGTTCAAGCCTGAAGGGTTTTACTCGCTCACAAGCTCACAGCGTCCTCTAGTGGGAACCAACTGTCTCTCTCTCTCTCTCTCTCTCTCTCTCTCTCTCTCTCTCTCTCTCTCTCTCTCTCTCTCTCTCTCTCTCTCAAAAATACAGTAAAAATAGTGTAATATTATTCTAATGTAAATCATCTGTTTTCTATGTGAATATATAGTAAAGTGTAATTTATTCCTGTGATCAAAGCTGAATGTTCAGCATCATTACTCCAGTCTTCAGTGTCACATGATCCTTCAGAAATCATTCTAATATGATGATTTGATGATCAAGAAACATTTATGATTATTATCAATGTTGAAAACATTCATATTTTTGCTGAAACTGAAAGAACAGCATTTATTTCAAACAGAATCTTTTGTAACATTATAAACGTCTTTACTGTCACTTTTGATCAGTTTAATGCGTCCTTGATGAATACAAGTATTAATTTCTTTAAAAAAAAAGAAGAAAACCCAGTGTGCCTACATAGTCAGCTTCCTTCTAAGGCAACATCATGAAACCTTTAAGGGACTGTTTTGGAAATGCATCGTGCAAAGCACACGACTACGAATACAATTTGTTCATTGCAGTGCATTCTGGGATTGAAACATGTGATGTGAAGGTCACATATGGAAGCATTTATTGTGCAAGTAATATTTACTTCTGGAAAATGAAAGCGCACGTGTGGCTTGTGATGAAAGTGATGATGTGGATGTTGTTGAAGCCGGTCTGTTGGTTTCTGGAAACGTCTCTGTTGTGGGAACGCTGAGATATCCGTGAGGAATAGTGTGATACGACAGGTGGAAGTCAAACCTGAGAGTGAACGTGATGAGAAAGACTGTGTTACATTCCCATCATCATAGAAACAAACACAAGCTTATTGTTCCCTGATCGTCTACATATATACACATTTAATTAAGCAAATATAGATCTAACTTTCTTTTATATTGCAAAACTACGGCGACATGTGGGGAAAGAAAGTGTATATCTGGGCCACGAATGAACAAGTACTATTACAGCACGCTTTACTAATGCATTCCCTCGTTTTACTTAATCATGGTTAAATCGATACTAGGGAACGAATTAGTTCAATGTGGCCATGATTTAATTAAAGGGGTGGTATAATGCCATTTTCACAAGATGTAAAATAAGTCTCTGATGTCCCCAGAGTGTGTGTGTGAAGCTTTAGCTCAAAATACCCCACAGATATTTTTATATAGCATGTTAAAGTTGTCACTTTTTGAGGGTGAGCAAAAAACGCCTTGTTTAGTGTCTGTCCCTTTAAATGCAAATGAGCTGCTGTTGCCGGCACAGGGGGCGGAGCTTCAAGAGCTGGTGTGTGTGTGTGTTAGCAGTCAGACAATGAGAAGAAGTGAAACATGTAGAAGCAACAGGACATTTCTGAATGGTCAGTTGGTGAATTTATGTAGCTGATGTGTAGTTATCTTCTAGTCATTGATTAGCATATTCTGTCATGATAATCTATAAATCGTGTTCCGGGGGCGGGGTTTATGTAAATTTTAAGGTTTGTGATGTCACTAACCCGGGAGGAATGTGGTGTAGTCTCTACCAGCCGTTTGTTGTAGTCCTTAAAAAGTGATTTCTGTAAAAGCAAATATCTCCCTTTGCTTTGAACTTTGAGCGTCGTAACTTTGCAGATGTTGTTTATGATCAAACAGCAACATTACACACTAACTAAAGTTAGAAAAGTCAAATCATAATCAACCGCCGCTTTAAAATGAAGCAACAAATTATTACACTGGAAAAGGTTTTCCTTTACGTTTTTCACATACTGACGACAACGTTGTCAAAACGATCCACGTAAACGGCTAAAAATAACGACTGTATTCTGCTGTCAGACCAGTAGATGGCGATGTCACTTTGTAAAGAAACACTACGCGGCTATAAACTGAACATGTGATAAACATCGAGCACCAATTTCATAAATCAGCGGTTTTGTAGTTTACAGAGAGACGATAATGGTATCCTTTTCAAAAGTTTCAAAAGTATAAAGTCTAAACGTGTACGAATCACATATAATTGGTGTGTGTGTGTGTGTGTGTGTGTGTGTGTGTTTTACAGGGTAAAGCAGGTCCGCCCGGCAGCACAGGTGAAAAAGGTCCTCCAGGTGAACCTGTGAGTATTACAACACAAATCGATGTTTGCATTCTCAAACGAGCCTCATTTGCACAAAAAATTATAAAAAAATGGTGTTTTATATTAAAGAAAATTAAAAAGACTTCTGCATGGCATATATAGTGCTGGTTCAGTGTTATTTAGTATTGTATATATATATATATATATATATATATATATATATATATATATATATACTGTTATTGTTATAGTGTTTGTTAATATTCTGAATTAGCTTTATTTTGATATTTTTAGTTTTAACTTTATTTAAAGTTTTAGTAATTTTGTTAAGTGCTTTTGTCATTTTTTTATGTTTATATATATATAACTTTCATTTATTTATGAATTAGTTCCTTCAGTTTTAGTAATTTTACTATTACAACAAACTTATTTTAAGTAAGTTGCCAAATTGTAAATAATTCGTAAGTATTTTACCTTTAAGTTTTTCATCTAATATTTATATTTTATTTTATTTATTTTAATTCAGCTTAATTTTAATTAGCTACATTGTTTTAATGGTTTTAGTTTTAGTTTTATCGCTGACCTGTTTTTTTAGTTTTTTTTTTAATATAGCTTTAATTTATATAATATTTGAGTTTTAGTTTTAGTAATTTTAGAATTTCAACTTAAACTTAAGTTACTTGCCTGATTTCTTGTTTATTTACATTTAAATCTTTTCATCTAATGTTTGTATTTTATTTTTATTTATAAAAATGTTTAATTAATTAATTATTTTTTATTTCAATTAATAAATATAATTTTAGTATTTTAACTTAAACTTATTTTATTTCAGTTAGTTGCCAAGGCAACATTTCTGATTTTCAAAAAAAAAAAAAAAAAAAATATATATATATATATATATATATATATATATATATATATATATATATATATGTGTGTGTGTAAAAGTATACATAAAAAAATATAAAGTGAAATTATATTTAATTTCAGCTTTATTTCAATTGATGAGAAATGTAATAGTTTAAGTTACAAAGACAACGCTGACCTGATCAAGTTAACCGCATGTTGAAATAAAGGTCTAAAACTGCACAAACTGAAGGATGTTCATTTGCATCACACATTGTTGTTCATATGTGCTAAACTTTCAGAAATGTACTGTGTATCGTCGCCGCATTTCTACATGGTGTTTTTGCTGCTTATTGTGTAATATAAGTCACGATGTGAAGGCCTCAGAGGCTTCGTTGAGCTTCTCCTCATGGCATTTCCAGCATTGAGCGTGAGTGTTTCGTGTAATTATGTCTAAACGTAATCAGCCGCTCTGACAGCAGATGAAAGACTTTTAACAGTGTCTCTTGAATGCGTTCAGCACCAAGGGCGACACATGTAAATGAGATTTATATGAGCAGAACAAGACCGAGCAGGACTGTTTATGAGCAATTCATGATTGTTTTGGGGGAATTGTGCATGATTTCATATTTATTTCATATTTATTTGAATGCGAATGTTTGGTTTTGACCGTTTAGGGGTCCAGAGGCCCTCCGGGGGACGCGGGACCAGATGGAGAGCAAGGTCACGAGGTATTTCCTACAATAAACATATTGAAGTGTATAACAGAGTTGTCCTGCATCCAATTATGTAGTAAAATGTGCATTTGAAAATTAAATAAGGGATAATACAGCACAATCAGACTGATCCGGGTTACATATTACCGTTAAATTCAATAGATAGACACCCTATGGAGTGTAACGCAACGCATTACACTGCAGAAAAGTCAATAATAGCACAATTTGATTATTTTTAGTAAATTAATTATGTTTAATTCAAATTTGGGTCTGAAATATGACCTTTAGTTCTCGTCGTCTTGTGATTTTCCCTCTTTTGTGCGTGCTCAGGGACCTCCAGGACCTGAAGGAGAGCAGGGGCCCGTGGGTGAACCTGGACTCAAGGTGAGACAGACCGTCTTAAAACTCTTAAAGGGATTGTTTATCCAAAAATGTTTTTCCGTTGAATTTCCGTATTTAAATTCTTCCGTTGAACGCAAAAGGAGACATTGTTCAAGCAATGAAATGCAATGGAATCAGATGATTTACACTGACAAGTTTTAATAATAATAACAGTATCAAAGTGAGATCTATTGGCGTTTGGCAACTGTGTCTGTCTATCTTTTTCCAGGGTGAAATGGGCCCTGTTGGAGAAGAAGGTGAACTGGGCCAACTGGGCATCAGAGTGAGTCTAAAGCCCCACACCGACTCCAAAGTGTCCAAGTGAACGCGGTCCATCAGTGTGTTTTTATTGCCTTAACTGACGTGAGCCGAACAGTGTCAATAATCTGACAGCCGGACCCTCGGGCCGTCCTCTCGCTCACACACACTGAACGTCTTTGTCTCCGGTTACGCAATTATTCAAGCAATTCTCTGTGTTTGTTATTGGATATTATGACATTGGGTGAAGCCTGTCATGGATTTTTCCGGCTCATATTTCACCCTAAATTCAAAATAAATAAATCACAAATCTCATTACTGCCTTGTGGGAAAAAAAAATCCTGATATGTTATTCAAACTGTAAAATATTTATTCGTAATCTCGCTAATGCTGCTGTCAGGTGTGTTGATTTGCATACACAAATAAAAGATGGCAGTAATGGCCTCTAGGAAAAGCACATTTCTGCTGCAGTATCAGCATTGGCGATCAATCCCATGATGCTTTTCTAAATCTGTTACCGTTTGTCTTAGGGTCCTCCAGGGTCACCCGGAGAAGACGGGCATCAGGGGAAGGACGGACCAAAGGTGAGATTGCCCTGAAGTTTCAACTAGTGTCTCCCCTCCTTCCCTTCACCTCTGTACAGATAAAACGTTATCAGAGTGTTTCCAGTTCATGGATACGCGAAAGCGACAAAATAATTCTGTATTATGAATTTTTAAGGCCAGACAAGTACTTTGTTGAGGTCAGTTTGTAAAGAAAGACTACACACCTGCGCACATATATATTCAAACGCTCATACCTATAGACTGAACACGTGATACGCATGTGCACGCCGTCAGCGTTTACACAGATTCGCATTTTTAAGTTTAAGCGGAGATGAGAACTTTTTCTAAAATTTTCAACGCTTGCACCTTTGAAACCTATTTCTAGGTTTGCGTTCTCGAGCTCCAAACACTGTTATCGTGTGAATGAACGACCAGAACACCATTTTCTGTCTTCTGTTAGAACGGTGTCGTGTTAGCGAGGCTCTAAGCTAATAACTAAGGATCTTTACAACGGAAGTGAATCAATCAAAACTAACTTTATCTGGACAATAACTTTATTCTAGAGCTGCTGTAAAGCCCAAACAATCTCTGTTACTGTAATCTCCTATTATCACTATTAACACATAAAGCACTTTGGTCAACACCAGTTGTGTTTAAACATGCTATATAAATTAAATTGTTTTGTTTTGTATTGTACATTAAGAGCAGTTTCTATAGCAATTACTAAATGAAAATTGTTCAAAAGTAAATTCTACAGCATTTTTCCCTGCGTATTTGTTTTTGTAAAAACTTGTGTTTTTTCTTTGGTTTGCCCAGAATGCACTTGCATACATGTTTCATTTGCCATATTATTCTTTCTTTCTTTGTTTATTTAATCATGGACAATACACATAAATAATAAATGAAATTAATGTGTCAGATTTAGTCAAAATTGACTAATTTTTATCCATAGTTCCTAGATAGGTTGATGTTAAAGACAAAGTTATGATGATTCCTAAAATCATTGTACCTAAACCCACTCATTATTGGAAATATTTTTTATATAATTTATAATGTTATTGTTTTCTCGCTTCTTAGGGTGAGCCAGGTGACCGTGGACCAATGGGAGAAGCCGGGGAAAGGGGCGAGATCGGTGACTCCGGCCCACCAGGACTTTCGGGAGATCCTGGGAAAAAAGGCTTCCCGGTTAGTGATGAAAGAGTGATGCGGTGCATATATGTTTATGGTGTAGATATAGTAAAGCTAAAATGAAAAAGCTTCAGGTGGCATTTAATGATGCATTAAGAATTTTGCTTAAACTCCCAGGGTGGACAAGTGCAAGACAAATGTTCGTATCTACAGATGTTCCTTCATTGCATGCTGTGTTAAGGAATTATATGTGTAAAGTCGATTGGGTGATTCGAGAAATACAATCATAATGGTCTTAAATGATTCTATTTTAAGTGATAAAAGTTATTCCTCCTGGTTCTGGAAGCACTCGAACTCAAGTTTGTATGTTCTAAAATAATGTTTGGTGGATACACTGCAAAAAATGCTTTTCTTACTCAGTATTTTTGTCTTGTTTCCAGTCCAAATATAAAAAAATTCTTAAATCAAGATGCATTTACTAGATGAGTAAAATTACATAAGATATTATGTCCTGTTTTCTGGGGGAATTAATCAAAATGAAGTGAGTTGATGCTTAAAAAAAGCAAAATTATCTGCCAATGGGGTCAGAAAAATTGAAAACCAGAAACAACATTATTTTTCTCCCCATTGGCAGATCATTTTGCTTTTTTTAAGCAAACACTCATTTCATTTTTATTTACATCCCCAGAAAACAAGACTTAATATCTTATGTAATTTTACTCATCTAGTAAATGCATCTTGATTTAAGAATATTTGGATATTTGGACTGGAAACAAGACAGAAATACTACAGTAAGTAAGAAAAGCATTTTTTGCAGTGTGCAAATCTATGGTTGTATGTTATTCTTTTCTTTCTGTTTCTTTTAGTTTGTGATATGGACCTAAAGGTCTGGAATAAAGAATTAATATAATATAATATAATATAAGATAATATAATATAATATAATATAATATAATATAATATAATATAATATAATATAATATAATATAATATAATATAACATAATGCATTTGTCCCATTTAGTTATGGTGGAACATGTTCAGACGAAATTTCTCCAAAAAGTCTTTAGATAATGCAAGTCTGTTGTGAGATGTTCTGAAATTTCTCCTGATGATGTGAAGTTAAAGCAGATGTTTCTATATCAGGGACCCGAGGGAAAACAGGGTCTGCCGGGCATCCGTGGACGTCCAGGAAAGAAGGTACCAGCGTTTCTGGATCAACATTAATTATAGCCAGATTGTTTTCAATCTGCAGTATTCTGTCAGAAATAAAATGGACCTCGAATAGAGCCCTGTGGTACTCCTTAAGGTTTCGTTTGTTAAAACTAGTTAACTGCATTAGTTAACATGAACTAACAATGAACAACACTTCTACAGCATTTATCAGTCAATGTTATCATTAATTTCAGCATTTATTAATGCAGAATTAGAATTTAAAGTTGTATATGTTAACATTAGTTAATGCTGATATGAACTAACAATGAACAAATATATATATATTTTAACTAAAATCGAGCAAAATGTTTTTTTGACCATTTCACTGTGATGTTTGCTCAGTCAGCTCATGTTAGTTAATACATTAACAAATGAGACCTTACTGAAAAGTGTTACTTTTCACAACACCCCTTAATAACAAGCTCTTCTTTGCCTCGTCTTGTTTGGGACACATCTTGCTCTTTATTTTCACATTAAATTCGGATTTATCTCGTCGTCCACACATGTAAACATTGTAGACCAGTCCTTCCCTTTGATATTTTCATGTTCCTCTTTGGTAGGGTGAAAAAGGTCCGCCGGGTCAACTGGGAGAAATGGGTTCGCCGGGTGAAATCGGACAGATTGGGGAGAGAGGACTCAAAGGTGCTCGTGGAACCAGAGGACCCGCAGTTAGTGTGCTTTCTTCTTTAACACATCCCTACACTCTTTCTCCAAGTCTCTTGAGCTTGAGATTGAGAAATGGCTGTGCAAATCCCAAAGATGATGAAATTTGGGAATGTTGTGCAGCTTGAACCCACAACCTTAACATTATACTGCATTGTGTTGCTGTGTTTGATTGCACCACTGGGGGAGTCCTAGATAGTCAAGTCCAGTCAGAGTTATTTATATAGCACGTTTTACAATACAGAGTGTTTCAAAGCAGCTTTGCAGAGATAACAGGAAAATAATGCAAAAAAGTTTGTTTCCAGAAGAAAATAGCGTCACAGTCCAGCTTAGATAATGGTGTATTGTATAAATAATTGTTGCCTTAAATGGTTAAATTTGTTGGTTAAATTGGTGTCA
>JAJAQA010000015.1:1904479-1906979 GCA_021464565.1 Rutilus rutilus
ATTTTAAAAATCTTTCCTTTTAAAAAAAAAAAAACTTTGTTAAAAAAAAAATTCTTATAAAATGCACGCAAATAATGTTCATTTACACCTTCAAAAACTAATTTATTTCTCAGAAAAACTGTTATTTTTTTGATTGACGCTTTGATTGACGTGTGTTTGCAGGGTCACCGTGGTGACAGCGGTCTAGAGGGGACGGCGGGGCTTCCCGGCCCGAGGGGGGAGCTCGGTCTTCCAGGTGTTGTCGGAGAGAGAGGACCAGAGGGGTTAAAGGTCAAAACTTATTCCTTCTGTTTCCTAGTTTTACCTTGATAATGTACTTAAAGGTGCATTGTGTAATATTTAGGAGCATATATCATCGACATGTTTCTACAGTGGCCCTGAACGGACAAATGCGTTTTGTTACGATGTTGTTCTTCGTGAAATGAAGCTAGCTAAAGTCAGCACTGACTAAATGATGAACAAGTTACAATAATACTCGCAATAACATATCGTTTTACTGAATAATTAAGTAAACATAATTTCTCATCTTTGTAAATTAATCACTAGCTTTGTAAACAAGCTATCACTTCCTGTCGGCCACTGTAACTTCTGTTGGTTGCAATTCAAAATCTCACCACTAGATGACACTAATAATTACACACTGCACCTTTAATGGCCAAAATGTGCAGTAAACTGGGTGAAAGACCAGATCCCACAATGCAATGATGCTAAGCACTTGATGACCTTTGACCTCTGCAGGGTGAGACGGGTTTACCGGGCGATCGAGGACCTGCGGGTGTGAAGGGCATGGAGGGAGTGACGGGAGACCAGGGCATGAAGGGAGAGCAAGGAGCCAAAGGAGAACCAGTGAGTGTTTCTGTTTCATTTGTGCAGAACTCAATCTCCCATGAGCCTCTCTGCCTGACAGGGGCGTTTACACTAAAAACTGGACACTTTTTATGTGTTTTGGACGTTTTTTTACTCGATAACAGCGTTTTGGGAGCTTGACCCAGACAGAAACATAGTGTCGGCCCATATCCGGTCCACATCCGATTCCACACAGCCCAGATGTGGGCCGGATCTGGGCCGACACTATGTTGATGTGTGGGGAAAATGCAAAGTTTTGAAAACAGGTTTAAACCATAGACTGTAAAATAAATATTGGCGTAGTGTGTGTGACGTCACCCGTAGTGTTTCTGAAGAGCATTTTTGAAGCTCTCTTGGCAGCGCGTCACTCCCGGATAAATGTAAATGTGCAGCGAGGCGGATTAGCTGAGGTGACGTGACGCTAACAAATGGCTAGTAATGACATCGGCAGCAATCCACCTGTCACTCAAGTGGCCACGCCCTTAATTATGCAGATCTTTAAGGCTTAATATAATTTAAACGGATGAGTTATAAAAAAAACATTCACCCCGTCACAGTCGTCATGAAGGGCAAGATTAGCTATATAGACCAAACCCACGTTTTGTACCAGGCTGTAAACGTGTTTTTCTGCTGTAAAGTTGGGTATTTTAACATAGGGTCTATGGGATTAACTCTCTTTTGGTCTCTAGTGGCCAGTCGATGAACTGCAGCTTAAGTCACTTCCGTGTTGGATTCAAGAGAGACTTCCGTCTGGAAGGTTACGCTTGGTTTGAACGTGCAGGTTTTTGAAACCTATAGCGTTATTGTCTCCGTGGAAACTACAAAAAAACAAATCTGTCATGCACATGCGTGTTACGTGTTCAGGCTATAGGCTCGTAGTGTTTCATTACATCGCCATCTACTGGCCTGACAGCAGAACACAGCGCTTTTAGTCGTTTTCGTTTTGACAGCATTGTCATCTGTACGCGAACAGCACTAAGGAAAAACGTTTCTGTTTTAGTAAGTTCAAGTAACAGGTTTCTGTTACTTAAAACAAAATAAAATAAGTTAAAATAATATAATATATTTAAAAACTACCAGCACAGGGTGACCTATTATTGGACATACCGGAAATGTGTAACTACTCGTGGAGAGAGTACGTTCGCCTATGTATAGCTCTACTCCAAGTTCCTGCTTCAACCCATGAGGCCTCAGCCATCTTGGCCGCCATTCCAGAGCCTCTTCCCAAGATGGCCGCCGCCATTCCAGAGCCTCTTCCCAAGATGGCCACCGACATTCAAGAGCGTCGTCCCAAGATGGGCACCGACATTCAAGAGCGTCATCCCAAGATGGGCGCCGCCATTCCAGAGCCTCGTCCAAGATGGCCGCCGCCATTCCAGAGCCTCGTCCCAAGATGGCCGCCGCCATTCAAGAGCCTCGTCCAAGATGGCCGCCGCCATTCCAGAGCCTCGTCCCAAGATGGCCGCCGCCATTCAAGAGCCTCGTCCCAAGATGGCCGCCGCCATTCCAGAGCCTCGTCCAAGATGGCCGCCGCCATTCCAGAGCCTCGTCCCAAGATGGCCAGCGCCATTCCAGAGCCTCGCCCCAAGATGGCCAACGCCATTACAGAGCCTCGCCCCAAGATGGCCGCCACCATTCCAGAGCCTCGTCCCAA
>JAJAQA010000015.1:1911979-1959479 GCA_021464565.1 Rutilus rutilus
TATCATGAACAGAACAACAGGCTAAAGAACACTTACACAGGGAGCGTTTGCCTGGGGTTTAAAAACACCACAGAAGAACAACTAGCAGAACTAATATAAACTTCAAGCATTATTAAAGACAAGTAAACAATATACTGATGCACATGAACACAGAAAACAGAGTCTCTCGCTCGATTGATTTAAAGTCTATTGAAAGGAATCGATAAGAGGAATCAAAATTTTAATTTTAAACCAAGTATCCGATTCCTGACCTGATCTTAGTCATAAGATATGAATGTTATGTATGTTTATGTAATCTAAGGGGATTGTGAGACTAATTTTCTGTGGTTTTTGGCAGGGACCTCCAGGTTCGCCCGGCCCATCGGTAAGTCATGTGACTGTGTAATTGTGCACTAGCTCAACATTACATGCATTTATTTAGACACTTTTATCCAATGGTTTAAAATAAAAATGATGTTCTAACTTCTTTTGTCTTGATAGTATTTCTGTCTGGTTTTCCAGTACAAATATCTAAACAATCTTAAATCTAAATATATTTACTTGAGAAGCAAAATGACTTAATTAGCATATTTGCATAATGCCAGTCTATAGTCTTGATTGGTTGACCAGCTCTTAGCCCCGCCCTCAAACAGTAGTTTATCTGAGACTGGAAGAGTTTGGTTCGTGTTGTTCATGTCGAGAAGACGCTGTTTTCTGCTGACAAAGCAAATCCACTTTGATGAGATTGATACGGTAAAACCCACGCCATCGTTACTGTTCGTATCACTGAGATCAAGAGCTGAGATTCAGATATGATAATGAGCGTTTGGTTTCTGACCAATCAGAGCAGAGCAGCTCTCAGAGAGGCGGGGTTTAGAGAGACTGAATCTTCAAATGAAGCGTTTCAGACACTGAGAGGAAAGAGCTGATGCTGCAGTGGCGATTATGAGAAAATTAAAGTATATTTTGACCTTTTATGAATGTAAATCTGTTGTCGGAGAAAACAATACAAAATTAGAAACCTTTAATAACAGCATAATGGGGCACTTTAGCACTTTAATTCAAACAGAAAGCAAGTTTATTTTTCTGACCCCATTGATAGATATTTTTCTCGTTTTAATGGCAAAGTCAGTTGATTTTGATGCAGTTTAACAGAGATTTCCCTTCTCAAGTGAATGCATGTTGATTTAAAAAATGTTAGATACTTGTACAAAAATACAGAGGAAGAGCATGATTCCGTGTGAAGGTTCACATTTGATCGATTCATGCATTCTCTGGGAATCGAACCCATGACCTTGGTGTCGCAAGTTTAAACCACATCCATCTAATCTTATCTGAACTCTGTAGTCTTCAAGAACACACACACTACTGGAACAGAACTGACGTTAGGTTGTTTGTTTGACTTCTGTGTGATTCTCATAGTTTTCTCGTCCCACAGAGACGCATTAATATGAACGTCCAAGAGCTGATGGAGTCCAATGATCATCTTCAGCTGGAGGTGAAGATCTGAGATCGCTTTCTGGAGTTTAACTGATGAAAAACTAGACTCTGATTTCTGATTGATGGATGAGTGGATGGATGAGTGGATGGATGGATGGATGGATTGATTGATTGATGGATGAGTGGATTGATGAGTGGATGGATTGATAGATGGGTGGATGGATGAGTGGATGGATGGGTGGATGGATAAGTGGATGGATGTATGAGTGGATGAATGGATGAATAAATGGATGGATGGATGGATAAATGGATAAATGGATGGATGAATAAATGGATGGATGGATGGATGAGTGGATGGATGGATTGATAGATGGGTGGATGGATAAGTGGATGGATGTATGAGTGGATGGATGGATGAATAAATGGATGGATGGATGGATAAATGGATAAATGGATGGATGAATAAATGGATGGATGGATGGATGGATGAGTCGATGGATGGATTGATAGATGGGTGGATAAATGGATGGATGGATGAATAAATGTATGGATGGATGAGTGGATGAATGGATGGATGAGTGGATGGATGGATTGATAGATGGGTGGATAAATGAGTGAATAAATGGATGGATCGATGAGTGGATGAATGGATGGATGAGTGGATGGATGGATTGATAGATGGGTGGATAGATGGGTGGATAAATGGATGGATGGATGAATAAATGTATGGATGGATGAGTGGATGAATGGATGGATGAGTGGATGGATGGATTGATAGATGGGTGGATAGATGGGTGGATAAATGGATGGATGGATGAATAAATGTATGGATGGATGAGTGGATGAATGGATGGATGAGTGGATGAGTGGATGGATGGATTGATAGATGGGTGGATAGATGGGTGGATAAATGGATGGATGGATGAATAAATGTATGGATGGATGAGTGGATGGATGGATTGATAGATGGGTGGATAAATGAGTGAATAAATGGATGGATCGATGAGTGGATGGATGGATGGATGGATTGATAGATGGATTGATTGATTGATTGATGGATGGATGGATGGATTGATAGATGGATTGATTGATTGATGGATGGATGGATGGGTAGATAGATGGTAATATGCTGATTAGAATTATGTAAAATATGATTCCAAACATTTGACTGGTAGTGTATTAATAACTGTGGACTAATTTAAATACTTTTATGTAGGGATGCACCGATGTATCGGCCGATAAAAGCTATTATTTTCACTATGGACTGATAGTTTAAAAACAGCCGATGATCAGCTGATTATCTCCTGTCACTCAGAGCGCTGAATAACGACTCTGACTCTGACGTCTCGGTTCTTCTCCTCAGAGTTTCCAGAACACAGACTCGTCTCCGTCTGAGCAGAACGCTGAGATCTTGCGAACGCTGAAGTATCTGAGCGGCGTCGTGGACAGCATGAAAACACCACTGGGATCGAGAGAAAACCCTGCGCGCTTCTGCAAGGACTTACTCGACTGCCAGAGCCAGAGGAGCGACGGTGAGAGCCAGTCGTTTGTCTGATTCACCTCAGCTTCTGATCACACATGAGTGTCGAGGTTCTGTCATCACGGGCGTCGGGTGTAAGAGTTTGAAGATGGTTTAGGTGTATTTAAGGGCCCTTTCACCCCTACCTAGTTTGGTCCGAATCAAAATTACAGGTGTGAAACCTCCCCCGGACCACGGTCTGTTTGGTCCGACAAAAAGAGGTAGTCTCAGTCCGGATCAAACTGAACACAGGTTTGGTTCCTTTCTAGTGTGAACGCATTTTCTGTACGGTTCGGACTTTCAGAACATTTACAGGAAGTTCCGGATGTTCCCGCAGGATTGCTTGCTCTTCTCCTCCTTTCCTGCCAGCGACCATAAAATGTTCGCACAACGAGGACGTTGATTTGGCGAATGTGAACTAGCCTGGAGTATAGCTGGAGCTGCAGGGAGTAATGCCGTAATAATAACAGTATAGTGGCAACGACATGCGTCTGTTCATTCATTCTTGTCAAAGTTACTCGCCGAACTGACAACACGCTGACGTCAGACACACGTCCGCTTACAAACCAATCAATGTCGAGATGCAGCCCACTTTCTTTAGTGCGCTCGCATAATTGCAATGTGAAACCAAACCAAAACGTACCGAATGTATAAGATGTATCAAAACATGAACTTTGGTGCAGATCTTGGTGCGACTCTCAGGAGTGAAAACGCCCTAAGGGCCCTATCTTGCACCCGGCGCAAACGTTCCCTGGTGCTATTTTGCAGTTTCAGAAAACAATTCCGCCACTGACCAGGAGAAACCTCGTCTAAAGTCTAAAGGCATGTTATTCAGATGCTATTTTAAGGGCGCATGCTTGGCCATAATGTAGCGTGTGCACAACACACACACACTTTGCTTCTCTCATCTACACAGAAGCAGCAGTTTTCATTTTTGCAAATCATACATTATTACAAGGAAAAATATTCCACACGAGAGAAATCATTGTTGTGTCCATGAAGACGTGAAAAATAGGCATAAATCTAGCTTACACATTTACCCAAATTATCATACGCCTGTTTAACCGAAGCTAATCTGTGTGTGTTTCTCCATCCCCAATGTCACTTCTCTGTTTTACGGCCCTGACGAGAACGTCGGTCTCCTTTGTTTGTGCAGCACTATAGTCAACGTTGTTGTATTATTATGTGCTTTATAAATGCATTGAAACTAAAATTGATCACAAATACAGCAATATTGTGAAATATTATTGTAATTTAAAAGAACTGTTTTCTATGTGAATATACAGTAAAGTGTAATTTATTCCTGTGATCAAAGCTGAATCTCAGCATCATTACTCCAGTCTTCAGTGTCACATGATCCTTCACAAATCACTCTGATATGATGATTAGAATTATGTAAAATCTGATTCCAAACATTTGACTGGTAATGTATTAATAATTCTGAACTAATTGAAATACTTAGAGTAGAAAAGTTGAAAAAATAAAACAAATAAGTAGAGATGCACAGATAAAAGACATTATTTTCACTATCGGCCGATTGCTTAAAAACAGCCGATGATCAGGACATATCCTGTCAATCAAAAACGTGTCAGACTGACACTCATCCTGTGTGTGAAGACAATCTCTTGTGTTGAATTGAGGGCAAGTTTACGCAACAATAAGGCTTTAACCGTTAAAAAATAGCGACGTTAAAGGGATAGTTCACTTTGAAATAAATTTTTGATATGTTTTAGCTTACCTCAAGGGCATCCAAGATGTAGGTGTCTTTGTTTCCGCAGTAGTTTCAATTTTGATATTTTTAGGTCAAACCGTTCTTGTCTGTCAGTCATATAATGCATGTCGATGGTCACTGGATCAAAACACAAGCACAGAGTCCAAATTAAAAGAATTCCCCATCGTCCAAATGAAACAATTCCCCATCATAAGTACACATTGATGGACGAAACGAGCGGTTTGTGTGAGAAAACGAACAGTATTTATATCGTTTTTACCTCTTATACACAGCCACGTCCAAGTGATCTGATCTGACGTGTACGCAGACTGGTGCATAGATATATACACTAGATGTCGCCTTAAAGACATTCGTTCCAATGAACTGCTGTAGACAAGGCGACGTCTATGTATATATCTATACCCGCCCGCGCCGTCAGATCACTTGGACGTGGCTGTGTATAAGAGGTAAAAACGATATAAATACTGTTCGTTTTCTCACACAAACCGCTCGTTTCGTGTCTTAGGCCATCAATGTGTACTTATGATGGGGAATTGTTTCATTTGGACGATGGGGAATTGTTTTAATTTGGACTCTGTGCTTGTGTTTTGAGCCAGTGACCATCGACCTGCATTATATGACTGACAGACAAGAACGGTTTGACCTAAAAATATCAAAATTGAAACTACTGCGGAAACAAAGACACCTACATCTTGGATGCCCTTGAGGTAAGCTAAAACATATCAAAAATTAATTTCAAAGTGAACTATCCCTTTAATGCAGGCTTTATTTGCCCTGTGGATCACCTGTAGTTCAGGGTTGCCAGATCTGCAGTTTTTCCCACATCAAACATTATTTGTAGTGTCTCCTGTCCAATAATCACGAAGAGCTTTGAGCTATTTATTACTTCTGATAAGAAACAAAGTCTCAGCTTTCAATTTCTATACATTTTAATAAAATTCAAACAATAAATGGCGTTTTGACGCTGCTAATTTGCAGCATTATTTGGAATGACTGCATTAAATCGCCAACTGTGTTTTGTTGTGTGTGTGTGTGTGTGTGTGTGTGTGTGTGTGTGTGTGTGTGTGTGTGTGTGTGTGTGTGTGTGTGTGTGTTGATCAGGACTGTTCTGGGTGGATCCGAATCTGGGCTGCACGTCTGACTCCATCCAGGTGTTCTGTAACTTCAGCTCAGGCGGACAGACCTGTGTGAACCCCGTCTCCACTGATAAGGTACTGTCATATCTACTCAAATCTGATATTAAAATAACACTGATAAGGTACTGCCATATCTCCTCAAATATGATATTAAAATAACACTGATAAGAATCAATTAACTTCTGGTGCTGTTTCATTTTTGTTAAATGAAATGTGTATTTTGCAAAACACATTTTACTCTGAAACTGTGAGAAAATCAAGGCCATAAATCTAAACAAGTCGTGATCCAAATTTGAGGGTTTTTTAGTTTTATTTCAAGGTTGATATCTCATAAATGATATTTCAGTGTTCAGTGTTCGGCTGCAGTACCAAACGCTTCCACTAGAGGAAATTCGTCTCATTCATTTCCAATGCGCTCATTTTTACCCGTGAGAAACACAAGTGTGACTATTTATTTCAGGACCATTTCATCTTTTTGAATCACGTCCATGATTTTTTTTTGTGTGTGTTCATATACCAAGTTTCTTACCATTAAGATGAAATACAAAATCCGGGAAAAAAACCCCAAAACGTAAAAATTTTAAGGCAACCAGAGGGTTAAAATACATTTATTTTGAACTCACACTTTAATTCGGGTCATTTAATGACATTATTTCCATGAATCTCTGATTAAACTCACTGAGGTTTTACTGTAAAAGCTCGAAACGAATGTTTCCGCATCTGAATCTGAACATGACTGTGCGAAAGTGTTTTATTTCTCTCTCTTCATACACTTACGGACAAAATCAAGCAAAGTTTCCTCATTATCTAAACACTGAGAAGCGTTTGATGTAACTCAATCTCGTATTTCCTCGGAAAGGACAATCTGATTTTAATTTAAAGCTGGTTTTCCTGTAAGCCGGATCATTTGTCAGCTGAAACCGTAAACACACAGTTGCCAGAACGCAGAATGCTGATTACATAAACACTGAGACGCTGGTGTGTGTTTCCGACGTGACCCTGTTTGTCTTCACAGGCCGTGTTTGATGTGGGGAAAGTCCAGATGAAGTTCTTACACTTGTTGAGTGTAACGGTCACTCAGAGCGTTTCTCTCCACTGCTTCAACGACCCGGCGAATCCTGACGTCCACGCGCCGAGGGCTTTGCGTTTCCGAGGCTGGAACGGTCAGGAGTTCGAGGAGAACTCGCCTCTGAGTCCTCAAGTGCTTCTGGACAACTGTGAGGTGATGTGAATCTGGATTAAACACCCACTCTAATGTGAATCAGGACCGGGTTTAGTCTACACGTGACGTGATAGAATTAATCTATTCATATATTCTTTAATATCATTTCTCTCAGCACTCTGCCTTCCATCACATTCACACAAAACGAAACTTCCCGGCGTGAGGCTGTTGTTAACCTCGCTAATGCCAAGCAGGGCCGGCTCTAGCCCTTTGGTTGCCCTAGGCAAGATTGAGTTTTTGTGCCCCCCCCCCCCCTCCCCCCGCTCTCCCCCCGCTCTTCCCGCTCTTTCCGCTCTTTATAAGAAAATAAGAAAATTGATAAGTGTCAAGCCTTTATTTGTTATAATTTTGATGATTATGGCTTACAGCTTATGAAAACCCCAAATTCAAAATCACAGAAAATTAGAATTGATATGAATTGATATGTCATAAGCTGTAAGCCATAACAAAGTCTTGAAATATCTCACTTTGCATGTAATGAGTCTATATAATATATTAGTTTCACCTTATAAGTTGAATAATTGAAATAAATGAACTTTTGCACGATATTCTAATTTTTCGAGTTTCACCTGTAGTCACTCCAACACTTCAACAAGCAAAATATTACTTAAATGATACACTCTAATAAATTGCACATACAAAAATGCTACAAAGAATGTTCATTGATGAACAAACAAAAATGCTCTAATAGTCACTCCAACACTTCAACAAGCAAATTATGACTTGAATAATCAACCGTAAATTGTTTATACACAAAATCTACAAAGAATGATCAAGGATATTTACCAAATTGGATTAATTTAAGCAAATTATGACCATTAAACTGGTTTAACTATACCTTCTACAAACAAATGTGCTATTATGGATAATGTATGTACCACTACAAAATTTAAATATTTAAGTTCTTTTAGTTCTATCTCAAATAATAAAATATTAACAGTTGTTTCTGCCATTTCTATTCACCTTCAAAGTAACTATAGCTAGCAAACTATAGCTTAGTGACAGCAATGAAACGTCCAATATTAGGTGAACTAAGTAAATTTATTTCATTGGACACCTTAATAGCTAAGATGAGAAGACTTACTCTATACTGAGCTTTATTTTTTATCTTCTTCCTTTCTCCGTTTTCGTCCCTGTGCACCAGAGACCGCTTCATTTTCGATCAACGCGCCAGCAGCTGAGCACTTCCCTAACGTAACGTAACGCAACCCTCCCGCCCCCCGCCAATCCAGAAATGGTCGACAAAAATCATAAATTCAATCTAATAATCAGGTTGACAAGTAATTAAACGTGTGGTTGAGGGGGCGCCCTTTGCCCTTTGATCATGTTTAATAAACATGTTTTATTTCGCGTTTCGTTCTAATTTTATGATTAATATGGGAAGTAGATAGGGCGACACTAGAGTGCGTCCGCGCCCCCAACACATTTGTCGCCCTAGGCAACCGCCTAGTTCGCCTATAGCAATCGCCGGCCCTGATGCCAAGCTGTATTTAATGCGAGTTTTTCAATTCTGGAATCAGATACTTGTTATATAATTAAAATTTCGATTCCTCTTATCGATTCCTTTGTGTGTATTTCAATATAACTTTAAAGCATTCAAGCGAGAGACTCTGTTTTCTGTGTTCATGTAATAAAACTACAGAAGACAAAGAGAAAGTTCACTTGTTCTTCACTGAATAACTTTTGTAACTATATTTGTAATGTATGTTTTATTGATAAAGTGCAGTTATTTTAGTTTCTGTACTTGAACACCTGAAAATCCTAAAACACTGTTTATTTCAATCGTATCTGTGTTCAGTTGTGTCTATTTGTTGCGACTGCTAATTTACTTGTTTACGAGTGTTTACTCGTCTTTAATAATGCTTGTTTATATTAGTTAGGCTAGGGTATTTTTGTATTTTTAAACCTTGTGTAAGTGTTCTTTAGCCTGTTGATTTCTGTTCATGATATTCAGCTACAATTACATGCACTAACACACAGGGCCCTCTCTCGCACCCAGCGCAATTGACTTTGTACACGACGCATGTTTCATTCCTATTCTGCACCCGACGCACAGCGGACTTTTCCCTCCACAGACGCACGTCGGTAAATTAGGGAATGAACTTGCGCTCCCGGGGGCGGTTCAGCGAAAAGAGGAGGCGTGTTCCGGCGCAAACGTTCCCTGGTGCTATTTTGCAGTTTCAGAAAACAATTCCACTGACCAGGAAAAAACCTCGTCTAAAGTCAGTGGCGCGTTATTCAGATGCTATTTTAAGGGCGCATGATTGGCCATAATGTAGCGTGTGCACAACACACACACACTCTGCTTCTCTCATCTACACACAGACGCAGCAGTTTTCATTTTTGCAAATCATAGATTATTACAAGGAAAAATATTCCACACGAGGGAAATCATTGTTGTGTCCATGAAGATGTGAAAAATAGGCATAAATCTAGCTTACACATTTACCCAAATTATCATACGCCTGTTTAACCGAAGCTAATCTGTGTGTGTTTCTCCATCCCCAATGTCACTTCTCTGTGTTTTACGGCCCTGACGAGAACGTCGGTCTCCTCGGCTGTGAACCGCTCCTGGCAAATCCGCCGTTATAATAGCAATCCGCCATGGAACAAGCACGCCTGCTCTTAAAGGGAATGTGAGATGACGCTCTGATTGGTTTATTTCACGTTACGCCCAAACCACACCTATGAGTAATGAAGCTGCTTCAGACCAACACATTTTAGATTTGTGCCGAGACCCACCCACAAAGTTACTTGCGTTTCGCGTTTGATACTTGCGTTTCAGATCGTTAAAATAGAACCCTAAATGTGAATGATATCTAAGATTGTTTTTGTTTACCTTATTGGAATCGAAATTAGGAATCGATAAGCAGAATCGAAATTAGGAATCGGAATCATTAAAATTAAAACGATACCCAACCGTAAACGCAGTCACTCCTATCCGGTTGAAATGTACATACGAAATCACAGTTAGCTAAAAATGTATTAATTTAAACAATGTAATAATTAAAGGCAGAGCTGATAAAACTCATTTCTATCATCAAACTGCTACCCTTTTCATCGCTATCGTGAAGCGTTACCAACTTTTAATACACACTGATGCAGCTTATCTGTGTGTTTCTTGTTGGTTTTTTCTTGAGTGATTTATTTTTCCTTGGAAAATCTGATGATCGTGACGTTTTCCCGTTTCTCCCGACAGATCCGCGACGGCAGCTGGCATCAGTCCCGATTCCTGTTCCAAACGCAGGACACTCATCATCTTCCCATCGTGGACGTCCAAGGTCTCGTTCCCTCGAGTCCAGGAGACCAGCGGCACTTGGAAGTGGGTCCGGTCTGCTTTCTGTGAAACACTGAAGGACTCCGTCTCCGCACGGATCCGCCGGTGAACCGAGCGACTGAAGAACAAGCGAGACTGCTGTTGTGTTTCCTCTGTTGAGTCTCGGGTTCAGACTCTTTAGACAGCGCTCTACCTCCTTCACGTACAGGTGCTCGTGTTCAGGCGCATCGAGCCACAAACAAACTCTACGCAAGTACGCCAGCGCAAACTCCCGCTTCAATGCAGTCAAATTAGACCAGTCTACGCTTTTCTGTAACTGAGTTTAAAACAGTTTTAAAGAAAGAAAATGTGATGACTCACTGTTACGACTACAAGTTTGAAGACAAATCTTGCTGAGCAAGTTAGTTAAAGAACACTCGTTATGTTTCCATCCACATGTTCTAATGCAAATTTTGGGATGGATGGAAATGCCATTAAAATGTGCATTGAAAAAAAACTTTACAACAAGATTTCATTGGTAACATTAGTTGTATGTATTAACTAACAGTACCTAACAATGAGCAATACATTTGTTACAGTGTTTATTAATCTTTGCTAATGTTAGTTGATAAAAATCCAGCTGTTCATTGTTTGTTCATGTTAGTTCACAGTGCATTAACTAATGTTAACAAATACAACCTTTGATTTTAATAACGTATTAGTAAATGTTGAAATTAATATTAACTAAGATTAATAAATGCTGTAGAAGTATTCATTCTTAGTTCATGTTAACTAATTGTAAAGTGTTACCATTTCATTTAACGTTGTTAAGATGAATACCAATAACTGATCCTTCTACAGTATTTATTATTAATCTTAGTAAATGTAAATCTCATCATATACTGACACATTTGTAAGATCGAGAGTTGCTTCTGTTAATATCAGTTAATGCACTGTAAACATTAACAAAGTATAATTGATACTGTAAAAGCAGTTTATTCAGTGTGAGTTCAGGTTAGCATCAAGTAATGTTAATAAATTAGACTTTATTGTAAAGTGCTACAAGAAAACGTTACGCTCAGTTTCTTTGATAAGAAAACATGCGCATAAACTGTGATGGAAACACATTTACCGAGACTTTTTATTCTTTTATTACTGATATTTTGTGCCAGTTTCCCTGGAAGTGACGATTTTGTTCTCGTGAACTCATGCGAGGGAAGCGCTGCTTTATTTACCGATTTCAATAGTTGTGTTTTATCGAAATTGTTTCCGCCACAGAATAAAACATTTTAAAAGATAATTGCGACTTTTTATCTCACAATTGTGAAAAAATTCAGTATTTCTAGTTTATTTCTCATAATTGCAAGTTTATATCTCGCAATTCTGACTTTATATCTCGCAATTCTGACTTTATATCTCGCAATTCTGACTTTATATCTCGCAATTCTGACTTTATATCTCGCAATTCTGACTTTATATCACGCAATTCTGACTTTATATCTCGCAATTCTGACTTTATATCTCGCAATTCTGACTTTATATCTCACAATTCTGACTTTATATCTCGCAATTCTGACTTTATATCTCGCAATTCTGACTTTATATCTCACAATTCTGACTTTATATCTCGCAATTCTGACTTTATATCTCGCAATTCTGACTTTATATCTCACAATTCAGACTTTATATCTCGCAATTCTGACTTTATATCACGCAATTCAGACTTTATATCTCACAATTCTGACTTTATATCTCGCAATTCTGACTTTATATCTCGCAATTCTGACTTTATATCTCGCAATTCTGACTTTATATCTCGCAATTCTGACTTTATATCACGCAATTCTGACTTTATATCACACAATTCTGACTTTATATCTCGCAATTCTGACTTTATATCTCGCAATTCTGACTTTATATCTCGCAATTCTGACTTTATATCTCGCAATTCTGACTTTATATCTCGCAATTCTGACTTTATATCTCACAATTCTGACTTTATATCTCACAATTCTGACTTTATATCTCTCAATTCTGACTTAATATCTCACAATTCTGACTATATCTCACAATTCTGACTTAATATCTCACAATTCTGACTATATCTCACAATTCTGACTTAATATCTCACAATTCTGACTATATCTCACAATTCTGACTTAATATCTCACAATTCTGACTTTATATCTCACAATTCTGACTTAATATCTCACAATTCTGACTATATCTCACAATTCTGACTTAATATCTCACAATTCTGACTTTATATCTCACAATTCTGACTTAATATCTCACAATTCTGACTTTATATCTCACAATTCTGACTTTATATCTCACAATTCTGACTTTATATCTCGCAATTCTGACTTAATATCTCGCAATTCTGACTTTATATCTCGCAATTCTGACTTCCGTTCAGATGCTGGTGTTCGGGAACACACTTGTGTGTGTGAGATGCTTCTGGAGGGAATTAAACCAAATCATTCTGATCACACACTTCGACTCCGGCGTTTCAGAAACACCAAACCAACGTCTGAGATGCTGCGACGCCATTGGTCTGCTGGTTACTCCAGTTATCCAATCACAGCCTCCGCTGAGGGACACCCAGGGATTTATTATGAAAATGTGTTTCCATCACAGTTTATCAGATAAAAAAAAATCTATTTTGAAATTTAACAAGAATTTATGCGTATTTTTGCAATTCCATCCAGTGTTTTTTTATGCGATATCACAAAATGCGCATTAAAAATCGGCGGATGGAAGTATAGCTATTGTTTTAGCTACAGACAGTGGCATTTGAAGGAATCACTTTGAGCGCCACAGAAACACAATGTGACGTATGTTCATCGATCAGTCAATCATTGGTGTCTGTGTATTTGTGTACAGTGTGTTTCTGGCCGTAAGGTGTTCGTTTGTGCTGGCTTCTTCTGTTGTACTTTTGCGTGTACTTTAGTCATTTCGATCAGAACAAACCTAATTTATATGAACAGTGTGTTGATAAGTTATGTTATACTTTGGCTTAATATACTTTATAAGTTAAGGAGAACGTCGTTCATGACCCTTAAAGAGACGCCGCAAGTATCAGACTGATGAAAACAGTAACGAGGATACTTGATGGAAGTTTTTGTCAGCGAATGGTTATTTGAAATCATTTTAAATATTTCAAATATGTGAATTTACATGCTTTACAAAAACTTACATTCGTGACATCTCTAAGGTCCTAACCAGACGCGATGCAATGAGATTCTAGCAATGCAACTAAGAGATATGACAAAATCAATCACATCAAACCACAGCCAATCAGAAGAGAGTGTGGGCGGAGTCTCTCTGCAAGCGCACTGCACTCGCAACCAAATCAATCCAAAATCACAGCTAATCAGAAGAGAGTGTGGGCGGAGTCTCTCTACAAGCGCACTGCACTCACAACCAAATCAATCCAAAATCACAGCCAATCAGAAGAGAGAGTGGGCGGAGTCTCTCTGCAAGCGCACTGCACTCGCAACCAAATCAGTCCAAAATCTCAGCCAATCAGAAGAGAGTGTGGGCGGAGTCTCTCTGCAAGCGCACTGCACTCGCTACCAAATCAGTCCAAAATCACAGCCAATCAGAAGAAAGTGTGGGCGGAGTCTCTCTGCAAGCGCACTGCACTCACAACCAAATGAATCCAAAATCTCAGCCAATCAGAAGAGAGTGTGGGCGGAGTCTCTCTGCAAGCGCACTGCACTCACAACCAAATGAATCCAAAATCTCAGCCAATCAGAAGAGAGTGTGGGCGGAGTCTCTCTGCAAGACGTGTCGCGTCTGGTTAGGACACGGTGTCAGGGTCGACTTCTCCGTGGTGCTGCAGTATTCAGCGTTAGCAAAGAGTTAGTCATTTTTTATTTTTCCCTTATGTATATTTGGACATTATATGTTTGTTTATTTATGTTATCTTTTTATTTCTCCAAAAAATACTGTACTCCAATAAATTATGATATCTCTCAGAGATCTATCTGGTCACTTGCCATTTAGTTCGAAATCTTATTTATGTCAAATTTGTATTTGTATATAAACACAAATCGGGAGTATATGTTGTGTTCTGGCAGCTGCGATTGGCCAGATTCAGATCACGTGATCACACACAGGAAGTGTAACACCTGTTAACTTATGATTACAGTATCGAAACGGTCACTAAATGTGCCTACAGAAACAAAACAAAGACGAAAAATGTAAATATTTAATATTTTGACATTAAATAAAAATGTATGATTTAATCACAATGTTCTCGTACGTTTTTTTTTCTTTTTACTTCTATTAATAAAATCACCCTTTTCTCATGGTGTCCGTCTAAATATGTACACTAATAATATATATGAATATGGAAATATGGAACATTTAATTAAGTTTGTACCCTCTTACAATCATATTATATTATATACAATATTTATATCATATTTATATCATCCAATCATATGTGTTATTTAGGCTATATATATATATATATTTATATTTATATCTAATATAAATATACAGTATATACATGCAAATATTTCTTAAATATATACATGCATGTGTGTGTATTTATACAAATTAATTATACAGGTACACACACATATATTATGTAAACACAAACTTTTGGATGCGATTAATTGTTGCCCAGCACTAAATATATGTGTATATATATATATATAGTGTATCCATATGGATAATATAGATACATGCATAAGTAATACATAAGTTTACTAGTATGTTTAGTTTACTGGTTATAGTTTAGTTGACAATGTATTTTTTTAAACACATGTGCCATGGGTTACATACAAAGACTCAACATTACATGGCCATATCCTGTGTAACACTTTAAAATTAATGTTTATGAGGGTCTAAAATGTTTATATATCGATTCGATCTGTTGTACTAGCTCAGTTTCAGCTCGACGTATTATTATGTTGTTTAAGGAATGCTGCTTGGTCTTATTGTCAATGTGTTTAACAATGATAATATGTTAATGCCTGTTTGTTATTTGAAATGATAAAAAAAAAAAAAGGTTTCAGCTCGACGCTCCGACTGTCGTGTGTCGTAAACTGTCGTAAAAAGAGTACGGAATACGGCAGACGCGTGTGCGGAGCGTGCCGAACGTGTTCAGTGTTTTGGTCAGATAGAAACACATGAATAAATCCATATTAAATCTGTGTTGATGTGGTGAATATGTTGCCTGTCATGGACAACAACAGTGAAGCAGATGATGACCGGAGAGGAGTAAAGCGCAAGATAGCGTTGTCGAGGTCAGTTTCTTCAGTGTAAATGTGTAATAATGTAGGGTAAATCATAGTGATTGTGTCTCTCTGTTTACATCTGTGTACGTTAGTGTTTCTGCTGGTATTGTCGGATATGTTTGCTTGTCTACTGTTAAATTCGGCTAAAACATCTGTTAGACATAAGATCAGTACCATAGTAACTTTAACGTAAGTTACCATGGTTTTACCGAACTTTTTAACTCAATTGCTTTATGCACATTATTGTATTCCGTTTATATCAGCATTCATATATCGATCGTCAGACATTTGAAACCCATATTGATTGATCGCTATTTTAAATATAAACAAAGTTAATTTATAATAAAAAATGAGCAAAAGTTTAGGATACAATCCTCTTGTGTTTGTGTCTCGACTTCTTCAGTTGTGATGTTTGTGAGACTGAAGAGGCCAAATACAGATGTCCCAGCTGCAACAAACACACCTGCAGGTGAGACACACACACACACACAAACTCACTCACTCACACCCACAATGACATGTTAACGTATGATAACGTAAAATACACATTAAATAAATGTACATATATTGCAGAAATATAACAACAAAAACATGTCAACTGTCCCCTTTAAAGCCCAAAGTATTCTGGTGTCAGCCGCCCGCATTTCTGTTCATGAGAAGAACTAAAGTACACCCGGGCCTTAAGTGTGTATTTTGTGTTTGTTTGTTCATGAATGTGTGTGTGCTGTTCTGAGTTCTGCTTCTGTTCTCTGTGCAGTGTGGCTTGTGTCAAGCAGCACAAGATGGCGTCGGGATGCTGTGGTGTTCGGGACAAGACCACGTTTGTCCCTCTTGCTGAATTTGATGAGATCAACCTCCTCAACGGTGAGTATCTGTAGCCGTCTTTACAGAAACCCTGACACCGTGTCCTAACTACACGCGATAAAAGGTTCTTTTCCATGTTTATGTGCTTTATTTAATGTTAAAAGCGTGTCATGTGACTCTGAATATCATTTAGTGCTCCAGCTTTGTAGCTGTAAAAGCAACAGTGGATAATTCACCTCAGATCTTGAAATGAAACAAATGGAAACAAGAACGTTCAAACTATGAACAAACAAGTGTATTCTGTGACAAAGATTGTTTTAGTAACTCAGTAGCCTATGTGTTTGAATAATATTTAAATGGTGTAATATTTGTGAATTTGATTATGTAGCGACTAACTGTACGTTCACACCGCCGCTGGCGAGAGCGGCAAAATTCGCTCTCGCCGCCCTGCCGCTGACACGCTGTTCTGATTGGCTGACTCCGCCCACGCGCTGTTCTGATTGACTGACTCCGCCCACACCCTGTTCTGATTGGCTGACTCCGCTCACACACTGTTCTGATTGGCTGACTCCGCTCACACACTGTTCTGATTGGCTGACTCCGCCCACACACTGTTCTGATTGGCTGTGGGTTATGATTTATTTTGACGCGTTTCGCAGTCGCGTCTAGTGTGGACAGACAAATAATGTGTCACTGGAGTCTTATCGTGTCTGGTTAGGACACGGTGTGATAGTTACACATAATTGTGTTGAGTTGTTGTTGAATATAACGGTCCGCTCATGTAGATTACAGGTTTCTGGAGGACACCGCTCGACTGAGTCAACAATCCAACAGAGACGCCGTCCTGCTCGGCAGCCGTCGACACCCGAAGGAGGTGAGTGCCATCCGGGTCACGGCACCAAATGTAATCGGTCCTACTAAAGATTCGAACCTGTGTCTCTAGCATGGGAGCCGGGCACACACAGACAAAGCGGCTCCTGAAGATAAAAAAGCTGAGGACATGTAACTCGCACACTCTTCTATGAGCGTGACATCATGATCGGTCACGCTGAGGCCGTTCTCAACGGCAAGATGCGACGTCGAAGTTCCACTTCAAAAGGAACTCACTTTCTTTTTCCTCTTTCAAGGGCATGTGGATGATCAGGAGAGCAAGAGCAGCCAAAGTCACCCTGAAGCTTCTGCCCAAAATGTTCAGCAAACATCGGGAGAACAGAACCGTCTTCAGAAGAGAGTGAGTCTCTGGGATTCATTTGTGCTGAAAAGCTTTATCGTTATATGATTGTACATTTATGCATTTGGCAGACGCTTTTATCCATTGCATTTCAAGGGACACATGATAGTATGGATTCATTGTATTTGTATGGATGTAATTAATTGTAATTCCGCCTGCAGATTGCCATAAGAATCATAATAAGTAGGGATGCTCGATATATCGGCCACCATATCGGTATCGGCCGATTTATGTAAATGTTTTAATGTTATCGGACCGATAAATAATGTATTACTTCCTCCAGCTGAGACTCTTCAGATGTTCAACATGATGGCTTTGAATCGCTTGAAATATGATTGAAATCACTTCAAAAAAGGAAAATACAGTTAAGTTAATATCGGCTACATAAAACCACAATGAGAACATTATAATTGTGTGCTTGAGACGTGGCTTTTAATCGTGAAACTTTTGTTTTTGTGATCAGGCTCTCAAAAATGATATAAAAATTCGGATTTAGATTTATCGGCCAATATATCGGTTATCGGTTTCAAATATAAAGAATTATCGGTTATCGGCCAAAATTTTCATAACGAAAATTTTCATTTTAGCGCTCAGCGACATGTTTGCTAATGTGACGTGTATTTTAAATGTATGTTTTAACAAGCCTGTGTCAAGTGTTGTAATGCTTAGTGTTTAAAACAACCCAATGGATTAATTAGACATCTTACCTTTGGGAAGTTGGAGGTTATCTAAGTTTAAGAAGTTATTTATGATGATTTGGGGGAAAAAAAACATTCTTTTCAGGAATTAAAATTCTCAAGTTTTGTCTTTAGAAAAATCCTAAGAAAAAATATTAGAAAATTCTTAAGATATGTTAGAAAATAAGAAGAAAATAGCAGTTTTATTGTTAAGAATGTTTTGTGAATCCACTCCTGGTGCTTTCACATGCTTTCACACAGCTGTCTGTAGTTCTGCATTGAGCCACATGGTGGCGCTCTTGGTAAGTGCAGTGATGCTGAGGGGTTTTGTCTCGTCTGACGGACGAGGCTCTTGATGAATGTATGTTTCTGGTGCTGCTCAATGGGATTCTGTTATTTAATGGTGTGTTTTCAGCAGAAAGCTGGCAGGACAGTCTGTCAAGCTGGACCGTAAATCATTACTCTCTGTCCTGATCTTTTTAATTAGCGTAATTAATGTCATTGAAGACGAGAGGTCACCTACTGAACACGCCTCCCTTCATGACATCACCTCATCCCATATGGCAGCGGAGTGGACACTGGTGATTGGCTGTGCTCAGCAAGGGCATTAGTGATTGGCAGAGTCTGTTGCAGAGAGTCTTGTGATTGGCCCGAGTGAGATCCAGGGATACTGTGATTGGCTAAGTGTACAATTAGCATATATACTAATTAGGAATGTCAAAGGTTTCTAGTACTCTGTGTTGATAAAAAATAAAAAAGCATTTTACCAAGTATGCTAGTAATTTTAATGTAGCTCTTTTGGGACAAGTGGCAAGCTTTCTGACTTTTTTTTGATCAGGCAATCTGATTGGCTGTCAGCTTCTTGGAGTAAAGTAACAGGATTTATTTAATTTTTTTAATCGGTCTGTCTGGCGACGAACTTGTCGAACCGGTTTAATAAAGCACGAACACAGTTTAGCATTTAAGCGACGTCAAGTGTTTTGTTTGAGGCTTTTAAACTAGTGTATTGTGAAGTATTTCTGTGACGGTTTGGGTTTTCTGCACACTAGGCCGTGATTTAAGTGTCCAATGTAACGACAGATCATTTCTTCCGTACCTTGGTGTACATTTTATCAAAAAAAGAAAAAGCTTCTATCCATTGGTTATGAATGAGAGCTTTTAGTCGATTCTAGGAAAGGGGTGTTTGTTGTTTCCCTGATTAACATTCTACCCCCCCATCCATAATTATCACTCCAAGCTAAACTCAAAAGTTGCCATCCCTGTTATGTACAATAATATACAATCAAACCCAAATGTATTCAGACACCTTCAACATTCCTCACATTATCACAGTTTATTCGCTAGAGTTTAGAAAATGGTACTAAAATATGAGCAGAACTCAGTTGATATTTGACTGGTTTTGTCCGTCCTTCTGTTAGACTGTCTCACACATGAATTATGTTGAATATCTGTCAGCTGTTAAATTTAACTACACAATTAGATAATACCAGTTTAGCTCAACCAATCACCAAGCAATGCTTCATTGTGTTCAGTCTGTGTGTAAAAAGAGCATTAGCAATTAAAGACAAAACACACTTCAGCAAAACATGATCAGCTCAAAGTGTTGGAATCACTTTTTGGTCCTAAATGTCACTGGTAGTCACTGGATGAAGAATATTTGGGTATAATATGTCACAGTTTACTTTATTTTGCTCTCCTCGCTTACATAAATGAACTATAGTGTCCTGCACACACTAGTTAAAAATATCTGGTGTCTGAATCCTCTTTGATTTGACTGTATGTGACGTTCTGCCAGTATGAGCGACAGAAGCAGGACAAACGAGGGACAGAAATGGGTTTCAGAATGTACCAAGTACACAATATCAGAAGCAGATGTTCAGCAACTGCACACGGTTAGCGACACGCTGCGCTGCAGCCAGATGTGCCGAGGGAAGGCCGCGTAAAGCCAAACCATAAAGCCAAAAGTGAACGTTCAAGTTCACAACACACCCATCAGATCCCAAAGCAGTGCTTTAGGTCAAAGTTCACGCTTTAGGATGCTGCTTGTTGGCGTGTTGTTGCACATGTGTTCTGGATGAAGTTTTACAGCCGCTGAATGAGTCTAAATCACCGTAATGCTGATCGGTGTGCTTCCTCAGGAGGACCGCTGTCAGCTCCTTAACAAGACACTTAGCAGAACTCGCTAATTCTTTCGGAAATGATAAACGGCGATACCATTGGCATCTCATCGTGGAACACGGAGGCCACGAGAAAGACGGCCATCTGTTGGGTTTATATCGAGGACACGAGGAATTTTCCTGTCCGTCGTAGCCGCTATGTTTCGCTAATGTTGCATAGAGGTAATGCAACGTTTCTTGAACAAAATGGGAAATATTCGTACCTAAACCGTTCGAGGATAATACAGAAATCTGAGTGTATCTGCTTTTTATTTAACACCATGACCTTTCTTTTTTTTTTTACACCTTCATTCTTGCAGATCGTGATACACTGGGGTCTCGTTTATAAAACTGTGCGGACGATCCTTACTAAAAGTGTACATGCACTGAAAGCCAAAAAATATTCGGACTCACTCTACCAGTCAGAAGTTTTGGATCGATACGATTTTTAGTGTTTTTAAAAGAAGTTTCTTCTGCTCACCAAGGCTTTTTAAAATGTCATTTATTCCTGTGATTTGGGATGCACCGATATGGGAATTTTGGCCAATACCGATAATTTGTTATATTTGAAAGCCGATAACCGATATATTGGCCGATAAATCGAAATTTAAGGTCTATAGGCTATAGCTAATCTTGCCCTTCATGACGACTGTGACGGGGTGAATGTTTTGTATAACTCATCCGTTTAAATTATATTAAGCCTTAAAGTTCTGCATAATGAAGGGCGTGGCCACTTGAGTGACAGGTGGATTGTCACTACTAGCCGTTTGTCTGCTGTCTGTTAGCGTCACCTCAGCTAATCCGCCTCGCTGCACATTTTCGTTTATCCGGGAGTGATGCGCTAACAAGATGGCGACGGCCGGCTCCGCCCACTTTGGGTTTCAGAAACGCTCTTCAGAAACACTACGGGTGACTAGGGCTGCAACAACTAATCGATAAAATCGATAATAATCGATTATGAAAATCGTTGTCAACGAATGTCATTGTCGATTAGTTGGTCTGCTCACGTCACGGGGAGCGTTACTGATGACGTCACTTTCATGACAACGCAGTCACGCGAAATGGCAGAGAGTAATCGGAGAGAAACATCAGCACGGCAAGCAAAAACTGTATTCTCATTATTATGAAGATGTGAAAATGGTATAGTCTAGTTTAATTCAATGCTACTGTGTAAACAGCTTTGTTTACTAACTTCGGGACAGTCACACTAGATCTATTTTGTATCGAGCATCAGGTTGCGCAATCAGTTCGCTCGCAACATAAGTGATGGATTAAAATAGCGCTACCGCAGAAATAGGTTAAATTAAATGGTGTTTACAAAGTGAAGCACTAAATATAAAGGCAGTTAATAACAGCAGCAGTAAAATATTGTTTTTTAGTCACTGTAGTCAGTGGTTTTCAGCGAATGCTTGTGCAGTAATACATAATTTTTTCTGTACTTTAAATCAAGCCTGTTGTCAGCTGCGTACCTCCATTCCGCTCTCTTTTTATAGCATTTGTCTACTATGTAAGGGATAATCCCGCTTATTACATGGCTACCCACCAAATAAATCAATAATTTTACACAAAATATTGATTTAAAAAGGAGTTTCTTGATTTAAAAATGATTGTATTGCTTCCGCTAAAGAAAATAGTCCGTTCCGTCTCTACGGTTAGAATCCTGTGTCCATAGCAACGCTCTGTTTTTCTGGTGTGTTATACTTCGCAGCGGTCTGTTATCAAGAAATAACAGATCGCATTCTACATTGGAATTCAAAATCTGCTGCTTAATATCTTATTACAAACATGTTTGTGTCCTAATTTCATAATGTGAAGTTTATATGAGCAGCGCAACTCAATATTTTGTTTTGTTTATTTATATTTTGGATATTTAAAGAAGTTTTACTGTTTAAAAACTGGACAAACTTTTGTGTTTGGGGTTTAAAATGTAAAAATTTAAGATTATATTAGTAAAACTCAATGTGTGGCTTTTGCACTTTTTAAAGTACACTTTTACACATAAATACCCTGATTTAGGGTTTTATTTAGTTATAAACAAAAATCAAATTGAATAAAAAAAAACACCTATCCGATTAATCGATTAATCGAAAAAATAATCGTCCGATTAATCGATTATCAAAATAATCGTTAGTTGCAGCCCTACGGGTGACGTCACGCACACTACGTCCATATTCTTTTACAGTCTACGGTTGAAACCTGCGGAAGTGGTGTTTTGTGCGACGCAGCGGTTATAAATGAGGCTCCTGGTCACTTTGTTTCCACTCTGTACTGCGTTCGTGTGCCTTTGCTTTAGACGTTATGCAGACTTCACTGCGCAACATCTGCCTTAGGTGAAGGGCCAGCTTGTGTTTGGGAGTGTATGTGCCGTTACCTTCGAGATGTCATGTAGAATAACCAATTAATTATCGAGCGGGACGTGTTGTCCATGAGCGCCAGGGCTCGTTTGGAGTGATGTTGACTTCTGCAGGTGTCATTAAGCTGCTGTTGGAACGAGTCCTTGCAGGTTTTTTGGGGCCTCTGAATGAATTTTGCGGTCTTTACAGGCTTTTAATATGTTTCTGAGTGTGCCTGTGCAGAACTCGCATCCATCCTAAAGTGATGCACAATTAACCATGGATTTCTGCATTTTCATCCAATGTGTTTGTTGTTTAAAGGAGTAGTTCACTTCAGAATAAAAATTGCCTGATAATTTACTCTCCTTCACGTCATCCAAGATATTCATGTTTTTCTTTCTTCGGTTGAAAATAAATGAAGGTTTTTTTAGGGAAAACATTCCAGGATTTTCCGCCATATAGTGACTTCAATGGGGTCCAACGGGTCGAAGGTCCAGATGTGAGTTTCAGTGCAGCTTCAGAGTCTCGACACGATCCAGCCGAGGAATAAGAGTCTTATCTAGACAAACCAGCGGACATTTTATAACAAAAATAAACATTTATAAACTCTTTAACCACAAATGCTCGTCTTGCACTAGCTGTGATGCGCCACACATTACGTAATTGTGTTGAAAGGTCAAGCGTGACGTAGGCGGAAGAACCGACCTAGTGTTTACAAAGCGAACGTGCAAAGACTCAGTAGAACACAATTTACAAAATAAAATAAAAGGTAAAATAACGATTTCGGACGATTTGAAGTTGGAGAAAATGAAAATTTTCACCCTACTCTACATTTCCCATCAACGTTAGGTTACGGCCTGACCTTTCCAACGTAATGAGTGAAGTCGCCGTGGACGTGCAAGACGAGCATTTGTGGTTAAAAAGTATATAAATGTTTATTTTTGTTATAAAATGGCCACTGGATTGTCAAGATAAGACTCTTTATTCCTCGGCTGGATCATGTCGAGACTTTGAAGCTGCACTGAAACTCACATCTGGACCTTCGACCCGTTGGACCCCATTGAAGTCACTATATGGAGAAAATCCTGGAGTGTTTTCCTCAAAAACCTTCATTTCTTTTCGACTGAAGAAAGAAACACATGAACATCTTGGGTGACGTGGGGGAGAGTAAATTATCAGGAATACGTCAAATTAACAGGAAAAGTTCATTAACAGTTCTGTATATAAAGCAGGTTTTAGTTATAATGAAGCTTGACTGTTTCTTTTCTCTTTAGACCACAGGGGTTTTAACTCATTCCTCAGACATTGATTGCTTCTGGCTGCTTGCTGCAAATAAACGTCATTAGTAATTTGAAAAGCTTATTTAGTCTAAGACTTTGGCACTTTCTGACGTTCCTGATTCTGTTGATAATGATTTCCTGAGAGTGACATAATAAAAGCATTGTTAAACCAACCACAACTCTTACCCAACAGGCTTTGCTGTTCCAGCGTCTTTTTGAAATTTCTCACTCATGAGATCATCTGATTGAACCTGATCTCTGCTGTTTGTTGGTTTTCAGAGTCTATTCATGGTTTGCATCGATAAACCTTTTGTGTTTTGCATTGAGCACACCCGATGCAGTGATTTCAGTGATGGCCATGTGTTTCTGTACCAGTTCAAAGTGACTAAAACTGTGTGTTTAAGACTTAAAGAGGACATATTATGCACATTGTTACAAGATTTAAAAGGAATCTTAGGTGTCCCTAGAAGTGCAATGGGGATGGACGATATTATAATATATCGAAGATGATTATAACAGTCAATTACCAGACGATTGTCAACAATGTCTGAGAAAAATGTCAAATATGAATTCAAGAATTTTATTTTATTTTTTATCTAGTTACACTCTATACCCAAACACTGGGTTGTTACGTCTGACCCAGGATCTGGGTTACACAAAAACTACCCAAACACTGGGTTGTTATGTCTGACCCAGGATCTGGGTTACACAAAAACTACCCAAACACTGGGTTGTTACGTCTGACCCAGGATCTGGGTTACACACAAACTTCCCAAACACTGGGTTAAGTCAAGTCTGACCCAGGATCTGGGTTACACACAAACTTCCCAAACACTGGGTTAAGTCAAGTCTGACCCAGGATCTGGGTTACACAAAAACGACCCAAACACTGGGTTGTTACGTCTGACCCAGGATCTGGGTAACACAAAAACTACCCAACCACTGGGTTAAGTCAAGTCTGACCCAGGATCTGGGTTACACAAAAACTACCCAAACACTGGGTTGTTACGTCTGACCCAGGATTTGGGTTACACAAAAACTACCCAAACACTGGGTTGTTACGTCTGACCCAGGATCTGGGTTACACAAAAACTACCCACAACACTGGGTTGTTACGTCTGACCCAGGATCTGGGTTACACAAAAACTACCCAAACACTGGGTTGTTACGTCTGACCCAGGATCTGGGTTACACAAAAACTACCCACAACACTGGGTTGTTACGTCTGACCCAGGATCTGGGTTACACAAAAACTACCCAAACACTGGGTTGTTACGTCTGACCCAGGATCTGGGTTACACAAAAACTACCCACAACACTGGGTTGTTACGTCTGACCCAGGATCTGGGTTACACAAAAACTACCCAAACACTGGGTTGTTACGTCTGACCCAGGATCTGGGTTACACAAAAACTACCCAAACACTGGGTTGTTACGTCTGACCCAGGATCTGGGTTACACAAAAACTACCCAAACACTGGGTTGTTACGTCTGACCCAGGATCTGGGTTACACAAAAACTACCCACAACACTGGGTTGTTATATCTGACCCAGGATCTGGGTTACACAAAAACTACCCAAACACTGGGTTGTTACGTCTGACCCAGGATCTGGGTTACACAAAAACTACCCACAACACTGGGTTGTTACGTCTGACCCAGGATCTGGGTTACACAAAAACTACCCACAACACTGGGTTGTTACGTCTGACCCAGGATCTGGGTTACACAAAAACTACCCAAGCACTGGGTTGTTACGTCTGACCCAGGATCTGGGTTACACAAAAACTACCCACAACACTGGGTTGTTACGTCTGACCCAGGATCTGGGTTACACAAAAACTACCCAAGTACTGGGTTGTTACGTCTGACCCAGGATCTGGGTTACACAAAAACTACCCACAACACTGGGTTGTTACGTCTGACCCAGGATCTGGGTTACACAAAAACTACCCAAACACTGGGTTGTTACGTCTGACCCAGGATCTGGGTTACACAAAAACTACCCACAACACTGGGTTGTTACATCTGACCCAGGATCTGGGTTACACAAAAACTACCCAAACACTGGGTTGTTACGTCTGACCCAGGATCTGGGTTACACAAAAACTACCCACAACACTGGGTTGTTACGTCTGACCCAGGATCTGGGTTACACAAAAACTACCCACAACACTGGGTTGTTACGTCTGACCCAGGATCTGGGTTACACAAAAACTACCCAAGCACTGGGTTGTTACGTCTGACCCAGGATCTGGGTTACACAAAAACTACCCACAACACTGGGTTGTTACGTCTGACCCAGGATCTGGGTTACACAAAAACTACCCAAGTACTGGGTTGTTACGTCTGACCCAGGATCTGGGTTACACAAAAACTACCCACAACACTGGGTTGTTACGTCTGACCCAGGATCTGGGTTACACAAAAACTACCCAAACACTGGGTTGTTACGTCTGACCCAGGATCTGGGTAACACAAAAACTACCCAACCACTGGGTTAAGTCAAGTCTGACCCAGGATCTGGGTTACACAAAAACTACCCAAACACTGGGTTGTTACGTCTGACCCAGGATCTGGGTTACACAAAAACTTCCCAAACACTGGGTTAAGTCAAGTCTGACCCAGGATCTGGGTTACACAAAAACTACCCAAACACTGGGTTGTTACGTCTGACCCAGGATCTGGGTAACACAAAAACTACTCAAACACTGGGTTGTTACGTCTGACCCAGGATCTGGGTTACACAAAAACTACACAAACACTGGGTTGTTACGTCTGACTCAGGATCTGGGTTACACAAAAACTACCCAAACAATGGGTTGTTACGTCTGACCCAGGATCTGGGTTACACACAAACTATCCGAACACTAAAAAAAAAAATAATAAAAAAAAAAATTTACCCAAAAGGCTCAAACCAGGATTTGGATAAAAAAAATAACCCAATATTTTTTAGAGTGTATAAGGGTTGGAAATAGAAAATTGATTCCAAATCTGGAATCAGATACTTGACATCAGGAATCACATACTTGTTATAAAATTAACATTACTGCTAAAAAAATAAATAAATAAAAACTACGAAAAAATTCAACTGTATCCTATAAATTTGGAATCGGCAGTGATTTCTTCCTTTTCAAGAATAATATGATCAAATAGGCCTATTATTTTTGTTTGAAGTCTAATATAAAAGAAACTGCACCTGGTCCTGTTACACTGTGATGTCACTATGTATAGAAAATGTGAACGACTCATTTTGAGACGCTGTTTATGATTTATGGGGAATATTAAATAAAGAGTGTGTGGATTTTTACCATTTTAGGGTGGTTGTGTCACACTGCCGACACACATTTACAGTCAAACCAAAATGAATTCAGACACCTTCAACATTTCTCACATTATCACAGTTTATTCACTATAGTTTAGAAAATGGTAGTAAAATATGAGCAGAACTCAGTTGATATTTGACTGGTTTTGTCCGTCCTTCTGTTAGACTGTCTCACACATGAATTATGTTGAATATCTGTCAGCTGTTAAATTTAACTACACAATTAGATAATACCAGTTTAGCTCAACCAATCACCAAGCAATGCTTCATTGTGTTCAGTCTGTGTGTAAAAAGAGCATTAGCAATTAAAGACAACACACTTCAGCAAAACATGATCAGGTCGGAATCAAGTGTCGGAATCATTTTTGCTCCCATATTTTGCTGGTAGTCACTGAATGAAGAATATTTGGGTATAATATGTCACAGTTTACTTTATTATCCTATGCTCTGTATGCATTACATGCATTACTGTATTCAAAGACCATGTAAAAGTGAATTTTGCATATTAGGTCCCCTTTATAGGTGCCACAAAGCCAACAAAGGCCAGTTTGAGCTCTCGAATCTTTACAGTACTCCCTGTGAGAAAAGATCTGGACTTGAGCGACCAGTTGGAAGCTGTAGCTGAGGGCTAACCAGGTGTGTGAAAGATAACACACCTTTTAATGGTTTTTCCTTGCCCAGGGCCTACAACAGGTGTATGATCGACTTGACCTCACCGTTGAAGAATCCTTCTGTATCCCAATATTATTATGAAAACAAAACCCGTGTCTATGGTGATTTAGAAATCTTACACGTCTTTTCGTTTTACACTTGGGTGTCTCCATTTTTCCTGTCCGCTGGCATCTCTCCAAACAGAAACATCCGAAACATTTACTTGATATCCATAAAAATCTCGTTTTCTGAGAAATGGATCCAAATTAAGGGATAAAAAAAAAAAGAAAAAAAAAAGGTTTTAATTTGAATCACGAACTAAATCCATTTAAACCATTTCTCAGAAAGCAAGACCTCCTTTCTTATGATGTTTTGGATCCTAGTTAGGGATGCTTGAGATATCAGCCACCATATCGGTATCGGCCGATATATGATCTTTTTTAACTTTAGCGTAAGGCTCTCAAAAACTATATAAAAATGTGGATTTAGATTTATCGGCCAATAGAGCATCACAGTCCCGCCCACAGCCCAAGAGAGCTTAGGTGCCGGAAGTAAATTTCCCATTCATTTCTCCCATTGACGTTTTGGAAAAATCCGTATCTAAAGAGTTTTAGAGCATGTCTGAGGATAACCATCATTATCAATCATCAATATCATTTTGAGTGAAAAAAACTAAGAGAAAATCCCCAAAAAACAAGACTGTGTACATATTTTCATTTCTGAGCGAAGGAACTACTCATCCCATAATCCACCGCGCCTCACTGAAGTCGACTGAAGCCACAACCGCGAAAGATCCTTCTGAGCGACTTCCAAATCTGACGACGGCCACGCGAACTTTTTCCTCCAGTGAATTTTATATAGTGAATGTGCAGTTAATAGCAGTTCTTTCAGCAGTAATCGTGTAAATAATAGTGTTTTATATAGGTCTGGTCTGCTCTTGGACCACCATCATATTCAGGTTATTAACTTGCCATGAATTATTACACAAATGTTCAGTAAATGCACGAAGAGGTATGCCTAGGCTAAATATTGTTTTGACAGTGGCATCATAAAATGCTTGATATGACTCGTACCATATGAAGGCTACAGTAGCCTAGCTAAAGTGAACGATAATGCTAACTAACGTTACCAACCTCCCTGCAAAACTCACCACAACTCTGTAAGTCTTGTCCCTCATGCTGGCCCTTACAAAACCCACAAGCTGACCCTCGGACACGCTACACTCAACCACATGACCCGATCTGAAGTGGTTTTCATCCCTCTGAACACTTTTGTTTTCCTCCTTGAAAAAAGCCATCATGGCAGCCAAGAGATCATGATTGCACTGATAAGTCTACCGTGCAGAAACACAACACAGGTTTTTTTTAGTTTTTATTTTTATTAATGATCTTCACGGACCTTTGCAGTGTTTAACCAGACAGTTACACGAGCTCCACCAATCAGATGCATCACTGTGGGATTGTTCAGGATTGTGGGTAATGAAGTACAATCCAAGACATCGCGAATAAAAGGCATTTATCTCAAAACAAGGTTAGTGCCCCATGAACTTTTGGCGTTTATATGAGCATATACAATCGCTTAGTACAGCCGTAGCTGGTTTTAAGTCTACCATGTATGGTTACGTTTTCATGGCTTATACCCCAACTGTCAATGGAGAAATTGTATTGAATTCTTACTTCCGGCACCGGCTGTGGGCGGGACTGTGATGCTCTATACACCGGTTGTTATCAGCTTTCAAAGAAGAATTATCGGTTATCGGTATCGACCAAAATTGGTGCATCACTAATCCTAGTATCTTTATTCAAGAATGCTTTGATACACTGTAAAAAAAAGTTGGTGCCTTAAATTTTTTTTTTTTAAGTACAATCAACTTGGATGTTTAAGTAATTGCAACTTAAATTACATTAAACTGTCAATTGTTCGATGCGAAAAGCATTGGATAGACATTACAAAAAAAAATATTATGCAGCTCAGAGATTGCATGAATATAAGTGAAAAATGATATATTTATATATAATATAAAATGTATTAATTATCGTCATATTGACTTATCCTCCTCGGATGATTTTTATTTTAGCTTTATTAAAGAATTATTTATAGGCCTATTTAATTTTGTTTTTTAATAAAATTTGTGTGCATGTGTGTAATTTTTTTAAAATAAATAATATAAATATACATATACACATACATTTTATTTATTTAGCAAATAAATATAACATTTTATATTAATATATATATGCACACTTTTTTTAAATATTTAAATTAAAAATATATAAATGCACAATTATATATATATATATATATATATATATATATATATATATATATATATATGATTATATTATATATAATTTCTTTATGTATTTATACATTTAATTTTATTATTTAATAAAATGTCTTTATTTGTTATTTATAAATAAATAATTTAATTATTAGAATATGTAATACATCATTTATTAAATAACATTTATTTATTTATTTAATTGCTTAACTTATTTTGATGAGTTAAAGCAATGTAAAAACATATGTTGTCATAACATATTGATCATATAATTTTTTTACAGTGTATTTCTCCTGGAAAAGAAGCCAAAAAATGTTGAGGAAGATGTTGAGTTTTTTCCATTAGGGGGAAAAGAAAAAAGTTTCCATTGGATGTTGTAGGCGTTCACAATGCTTTCTCACCTGGTATTCCAGGACTTCTCCACCACGCCTTCCATCCTGATCTCCAGCGGGACGCCAAGCCTGTGCAAACTCAGAAACACCTTTGCCTGGAGGGCGGCAGAACGCCATATCGGTATCTGCCGATTTTAATGTTATCGTTATCGGCCCGATAATAAAATTTGACCGATATATTAAAGCCAATAAATCATGTATTATTTCCTTCAGCTGAGACTCTTCAGATGCGCACTGTTCATAATGATGGCTTTAAATGCTTGAAATATGATTGTTACCATCCACATAAAATCATAATGAGAGCATTATAATTGTGTGTTTGGGACATGGATTTTAATGGTGAGACTCTTATTTTTGTGATCAGGCTTTCAAACATTTAAAAAAAATTGGATTTAGGTTTATTGGCCAATATATCGGTTATTGCAAATATAAAGAATTATCGGTTATCGGCCAAAATGTTCGTATCGGTGCATCTTTATTTATGATATTTCTGCTGGAAAAGAAGCCAAAAATGTTGACAAGGAAAATCCCTTTTGCAGTGCATCACATCTCTTTTTTCCATTAGGGGAAAAAAAAACCACGAAAAAAAGTTTCCATTGGATGTTGTAGGCGTAACAATGCCTTCGCACCTGGTATTCCAGGACTTTTCCACCACGCCTTCCATCCTGATCTCTAGCGGGACGCCAAGCCTGTGCAAACTCATAAATACCTTTGCCTGGAGGGTAACGTCTTTACACCTGTGAAAGTAAACCCTGCTCTCCTCCAAACCCCAGTCCTTCGCCCTGACCTGCTGCCCACCCCAGGCTGGAAAACCACCACCATTCCTGTCCACACTCCTCTGCCAGAACCTTGATATCTGATCTCGCGTCTCAAGTGTGTGTTTTGGAGGGGCTGGTTGTGTAACAGTGCCATCTGGATCTGGTGTGTGTGTGCGCTCAAGTCTTGGCGGAGACTCTTTTGGGATTGGCACGCTGCGGATGAGTCAGCGGATGATGGGCATATCAAAGATTCCTCTTGTTCTAGTCATGTGATTCATGTAGCAAATAAGTCAGTGCTGATTGTTTCGTTCACCTTTGGCCCATTTTGACTCATGCAGAGTTAAACTGGAGAAAGTCTGTCCCATTCAAGTGTTTGTTTAGCCGTAACTTGTCGTACATTTTGTCGTTCCAAACACTTAAGACCTTTGTTCATCATCGAAACACAGATTGAGATAGTTGTAATGCAAACTGAGAGGTTTCTGTCCATCGAAAGTCTATTCACTCAAAACTTAGTGAGGTTCATAAAGGCAGCATAAAATAAATCCATATAAATTGAGCGTTTTAAACCAAGTCTTTTTCACTTAGGCTTTTACACTTAAAAATATTGATCAAATGATCTTGATTTTAGATTTGCAAAGTGTTCTCAATTTACTTTTTTTTTTTTATTAAAAAATCCTACATTAAAGCATCCATCTAGACATCATCCATCCACCCATCCATCCACTCATCCATCCATCCATCCACTCATCCATACATCCATCCACTCATCCATCCACCATCAATCCATCCACTCATCCATCCATCCACTCATCCATCCATCCACTCATCCATCCATCCACTCATCCATCCATCCACCCACCCATCCACCATCAATCCATCCACTCATCCATCCATCCACTCATCCATCCATCCACCCACCCATCCACCATCAATCCATCCACTCATCCATCCATCCATCCACTCATCCATCCATCCATCCACCCATCCATCCACTCATCCATCTATCCACCCATCCATCCATCCACCCATCCATCCACTCATCCATCCATCCACTCATCCATCCATCCATCCATCGATCCACTCATCCATCCATCCACTCATCCATCTATCCACCCATCCATCCACCCACCCATCCATCCACTCATCCATCCACTCATCCATCCATCCATCCACTCATCCATCCATACATCCATCCATCCATCCATACATCCATCCATCCATCCATCCACTCATCCATACATCCATCCACCCATCCATCCATCCACCCATCCATCCATCCATCCACTCATCCATCCACCCATCCATCCACTCATCCATCCACCCATCCATCCACTCATCCATCCACTCATCCATCTATCCATCCATCCACCCATCCATCCACCCATCCATCCACTCATCCATCCATCCACTCATCCATACATCCATCCACTCATCCATACATCATCCACTCATCCATACATCCATCCACCCATCCATCCATCCACCCATCCATCCACTCATCCATCCATACATCCATCCACCCACCCATCCATCCACTCATCCATCCACCCACCCACTCATCCATCCATCCACTCATCCATCCATCCACTCATCCATCCATCCACTCATCCATCCACTCATCCATCCATCCACTCATCCATCCACTCATCCATCCACTCATCCATCCACTCATCCATCCACTCATCCACCCATCCATCCACTCATCCATCCACTCACCCATCCATCCACTCATCCATCCACTCATCCATCCACCCACCCACTCATCCATCCATCCACCCATCCATCCATCCACTCATCCATCCACTCATCCATCCACCCACCCACTCATCCATCCATCCATCCACCCACTCATCCACCTATCCATCCATCCATCCACCCACTCATCCACCCATCCACCCATCCATCCATCCACTCATCCATCCACTCATCCACTCATCCATCCACTCATCCATCCATCCACCCACCCGTCCGTCCGTCTTAAAACATTTTATAGTCCGGCAAGTCGCACCAAAATTTGATTGATCGATTGAGGTTATGTCGGTTGGCAACCTTAACTTGAGGCTAATAAATCTCAGTGTGACATCTTCAGCAGTTTGTTCTTGGCAGCCATGTGCCCTACAGCAGCTCCAGTGACTGTGGGATCTGCCCGGCCCATAACACGACTCTCAGGGGCTGGATTTGGTTTCTGTTCGTCCTCATATTGCCAGGATCGTGCTGACAGAGCCAAGTTTTCTGGTTTGTGCATGTCGCATTAAGAGTTCTTGAGTGTAAAACTCTTAGCAGCAGCTGTGGAAGTGGTCAGCGGGATTTCATGTTCTTTGAATCTTGTAAAGAAATCTTTCGTTTTATTGTCTGTACTCCAGTTCTGCCACTCAACATGGGGTTTCTGCCAGCTGGATTATCGTCATCATAACCATGATGCCCAGCATTGATTCGTTCCCTCCAAACACACACCTTCTCGAACGCATTGGCAACATTGGCCTGTCAGACACTGGCGACACTCCAGCGTGTTGTTCCAGTAAATACTAACCATGATGCCAGGCAGGGCTTGATCAACACATGTGCAATCTGAATCATGTGAACCGGTTTATTGTTGACCATAGTGATGCTGTCTGGACTGTCCAGCTTTGTCAAAGAGCTTGATTACTGGAAAAACTTTGCTGTTGGCCGTCACACTGACTTTTCTGGAACATAACTTTCTTTCTGTTTGAACATTGAGACCATGATTTTAGTGCTTCACATCAATCTGATTTTCAAATTCTTCATACAGTGACTTAACATTGGTCACCAAAAATGATTCGGACACTTTGAGCTGATCATGTTTTGCTGAAGTGTGTTGTCTTTAATTGCTAATGCTCTTTTTACACACAGACTGAACACAATGAAGCATTGCTTGGTGATTGGTTGAGCTAAACTGGTATTATCTAATTGTGTAGTTAAATTTAACATCTGACAGATATTCAACATAATTCATGTGTGAGACAGTCTAACAGAAGGACGGACAAAACCAGTCAAATATCAACTGAGTTCTGCTCATATTTTAGTACCATTTTCTAAACTATAGCGAATAAACTGTGATAATGTGAGAAATGCTGAAGGTGTCTGAATAAAATCTGGTTTGACTGTATGTTGCAATATGTGGTCTAGATGGTGTTTTGGGAACCATAACTCCGTTGTGAAATATCTTTCTGGTTTTAATCCCGCAGGGAAGGACGATTCCACTGGCATCTGAAGATCCATTTTCCTCAGAGCAATGCGGTTTATTCAGAGAGGTATGAAACACCCTTCTCTTCTCTTTCGGTATTTCTTAAAGTGTTTAGGCGGTGCTTCGTTTGATGACGTTTTATGGTGCGGATTACAAAATCCAGTCATTCAAATGTAATGTACAATATAATGTCTCCGAACCTGGAAAGAGTAGGGCTGTACATATAATCAAATTGTGATATGGATTGTTAATTTATTTATTTGATTACATTTTAAATTATTAATCAAATTGTTAATGTTTTATACCTTCATTTAATTACCCAGTTTCTTTTATATAAATTTGAATTATATCATAAATCCAGAAAAATTTAAACAGACAACAACAAAAACAACATTCACAGGGCCTATTACTGTAATAATGACACTATTAAATTGTTCTATGAATTCAACTTATTGGACGTGCTTTTTGATTAAATTAAATTTGATAATAATTTGATTATTATAAACCATTAGAACGAAATCCAGAAAAATCTAAACAAAAAACACAGAATTTGGGGAAAATAAAACAGAATTTGGGAAATAAAAACGGATTTCCTAAAAAAATTAGATTTTCAAAAAAAAAAATTAATACGTTTTGTTAAATTGTATTGGTTTTGTAATTGATTTGTTAAATTGTATTGGTTTTGTAATTGATTAGACGTGCATTTTGATTACTAAAATGTAATTTAACCATTAAAGGAATCCAGAGACATTAAAACGGGGGGAAAAGGACAAGCCGATAGTTATGAGTAGCATTATTAAAGGGATAGTTCAGCCAAAAATAAAAAAATTCTGCAAACTTTCTAAACCATCAGAATGACAATTTTATCATTCCAAATCCATGAAACGAGAGAGTTTCAATTCATGTCACGATTCAGAAAACAGTGTTTTGGTCACTATGAAGTTAATTTTTAATTTTCAGTTTTATTTGTTTTTCATGAATTGATTTTCCCTTTCCTCAGGTTTCCTGATGACAAACGGCTCGATCAGATTCTCAACCACTACATTCATCCTTCAGAATCAGATCCGGTCAAACGACAGAAGTATGTCACACACCCCATCAGTGCCACATTTATCTGACTTTAAATGCACTGGTTCATGGAACTGCACGATTAATGGTGTTTTGATCATCAACACGATCTAATATAATGATAATGGCATAATAATGCAGGTACACCTTTTCAAAGATCTATAAACTTTTATTTCTTAAGAATATTAAACATTGAAAACGGAAAACATTTTAAATACCCACCAAAAATGAACAAAACAACCAAAAACAATAAAAGCAATGGACTCTCAGTGTCTGTTAACAAAAAAATTCACTTGAATAAATACCAAAAACAATAAATAAAATGGATGTAAACAAAATTGCACTTCAAAAATATTAAAAATACAAAAAATATTAAACATTAGGCTCAGACATAAATAGTGATACATTCCATAACAGGCAAAACTGCCGGTTAGGACCTTTGTAAACAAATTTTAAAAAGCCTCAACAGGATACCACATTTTGCACTGTCCTCCTGTTATTTTGTCGACTAAACAAACGCTCGAGTGATTGTGTACTGTCGGGAAGACGGAGACGCGCTTTATTGCGTGTGTATGCTACGCACTGAAAATACTTGGTTATACGCCATAAAGTGCGTATCATATGCACGCAAAAACTATTTTTGGCGTATAAATGGCACGAGAAATAACATTCGTGGTATAGATACGCATTTTCATGAGACCGAGCTCGCTGACGCGTTTGGCTTTAAAACCAATTCAATCTTTTTCTTTTTTTTCCCCTCCAACTCACAACTAGCGTCTTCTCTCTCTCCCGGCAGTCGCCGCAAGCAGTCGCTTTCCCAATACAAAGACCATGTGACTGAGAAGCGCCGCGGCGCTGCCTCCCCACACGAAGACCATGCAACTGACAAGAGAGTTCACTCCTCCTATACGCTAAAAAACCGAGAGTGGTCATCAAGTCTATTTGGTAGAGACCATAGACTGTAAAAAAATATGGACGACGCCCCTTCGCTCTCTTCCATTGATGAGAACTGAAGCCGCCAGAGTCCCGATATGGCGCTGACATATTGGAACTTGAGTCTGCGCAGTAGCGATCTCGGGACCAGACCTGCGCAGTCGTGAGCAGGAAGTAAAGCCGCGAAATCAACGCTCCGCCCTCACTCTCGCAGAATGCACTGAGGGAGAGTGGATTCTGCACACTTTTTTACAAATTGATTGCAGTTAGACAAGAGGCTTGTTAAAATATAGTAAATACAATCTCCTCAGTCCTCCGAAGATCCCGAAAAAATGTCCGTTGGTGCTTCAGTGACTACTTCGCTCAGAGAACCTGTCAATCACAGCTGTCAATCATGACGTTACACCACCGCATCACGTAACTGACTAAAAACCCACTTATTTTTGAAACAGACACTTGAACTTACATCAGCGTGATAAAAATGACAGCAAATGAAATAAACCACCTTTGGAAAAAAGATATTTGAAGTGTAATTTAATTATTTAGTTGGTCTCACGTCCCGCTGAATAACAAGGGGAGGCGGGACTTATAACCTATACTAGGACCAGTCACCGGGGGGCGATCGAGACGTTTTGGCTTCACTTTTGAGGGCTTGTGCGGCACGCTTGGTAGAGACTGAGAGAGAGAGACGAGGAAAACAAACAAGCATGCAGATGGAATTATCGCGGCCGGAAAAATTATCGAGCTCGTTTTTTTTATCGTGCGATTAATTGATTTATTGACTATCGCGACAGGCCTACCTGTGTGTTATTGCAGGTTTGTGTAATCTGAGTTTGCTTTTTACTGTTTTTATCTGCACTCTGCATTTCATCTGCTCTCACTCAACATGCGGACAGGAGAGCTGATTAATAATATTAACGGTTCGTACAAGGTGCTTAAAATGCTTAAAGTTCTTGAATTTGACTTTTTTTTTATTTAAGTCCTGGAAAACCCTTAAACTTTATGATATTTATGAAAAGCTACTTGAATTATTGAAAGACAATATATGTGAAATTAGTGTTTAATTTTATTGATAAAACAATCTTTTCACACAATATTAACGCTGCAACCCGTCTGATGTAGATATAGAGCCATTTCTCATGGATATGAGTGTGATATTGCTCATTAATATCTAAGTATATGATACATCTTTCATTTTCAAGTTAATCATATATTCATGGGAGAAAAATAATAAGAATAAAATTGAATAAGGAAAGCGATATCTTTGTCATAATATCCTTTCAATGGTTAAAGTCACCGCAGTCATTGCTTGTGTTGCACTTTATTTGTACCATTTTGTTTTATTAGTTTATTTTTATCTATTTGCCATTTTTTAGAATTTAAAAGATAATAAAGCTATTGTTTAATAAGTGAGATCTCTGATTATAGTCCTTGAAAACCAAAAAAGTAGTGCTTGAAAAGTCCTTGAAAGTCCTGGAATTTAATTGTACAGTGTCTGTACGAACCCTGATTACTTTATATTCCTTAAAGTACTTTACTTTAAAATACTTTTGAACCATTAAGACGAGCTCAGACTGCAGAAAATGCACGCGTCTGGACGTCGACCGGTGAGAAGACGGCGTTTTAAAACACGCAGGTCTCATGGATCTCCACACACATCTGGCGTTTGCACATTTCTTGTCGCCTGCGTCTCATTTCTGATGTAATCTCGATGAGTTTTTACAGCTGAAATGTGGCATGAGCGCAGCATTGTCAGTCAGTGAGATTGTGTCTGGCTCTTTTTGTCAGTTCTCTGAGTATACTTATGACCGACTGCCAGGGGGAAAAAAGTAACTTCTCCACATAATGATGAAAGTGGCGATTGTTTCTTCATGGAACGGTTTTAGAGCCATTTGGGTCAGCACATTATTATTATTATCATTATTATGACTTGCAGATAGAAACGTCCGCCCTTTTATTCAGACCACGGAGTTCAGCTGGAGCGTAAATGCAGAAATGAAGCTGTGGTCTGGAGTTAGAAATAAACTCTTTACACTGTGATAATAGGCCACAGAATCAACACTAGAACAGAGTTGGGCGTCTCTTGGATGACTTGCTCATGATTCAAGGCATCTTTCAGGGAGAGTTTTGATAGATTTGTAAATTGTGAAATCCAACGCTGACGTTCAACAGTTTTACCCCAGAGATCAGTGCCGATTCATGTGATTATATAACAGTAGCTCATTAAACGTGTGCAGACGAGTCGCTTAAAGTGGTGGAGTATCATCTTTAAGAAGTAAAGTAAAGGTATTAATACCCGTCCCTGGTGTTACTCGGCTCTAGAGACTGTTGCTGGTCTAGTGCTGATTTCTCATCTACACTTGATGGTCTTCTCTGTATGGAGTTAACATAGTCTCAAAATTAATTTATTTAAAATATATGATTCACAAATGTGTAAGCTAAGATTATTTATTTGCTAGGGCTGGGTTAAAAATATAGATTTCTCGATCTGAATCGATTCTCTTTCGATGAACCGAAATCTATTCTTAAATCCCAAGAATCGATCTTTTAGTCTATACTGTTTTCAGTCTATGAATGAACAAAACTTTGTAGCGCCTCTCATCCAATAAATCGTAATTGTTACTTGGAAACATAGTCTCAGCTTTCAAATGGTCAACTTTATAATGATAAATACTGCTTTGACACTCTTTAATGTGTGCTTAAAGTAACCCTAACACCGTGTCCTAACCAGACGCGCTGCGATAAGACTCCAGCGACAAATAATTTGTCTGTCCACACTAGACGCGGCTGCGAGATGCGTAAAAAATCAAAACCCACAGCCAATCAGAACAGCGTGTGGGCGGAGTCAGCCAATCAGAACAGTGTGGGGGAGTCAGCCAATCAGAACAGCGTGTGGGCAGAGTCAGCCAATCAGAACAACGTGTGGGTGGAGTCAGACAATCAGAACAGCGTGTGGGTGGAGTCAGTCAATCAGAACAGCATGTGGGCAGAGTCAGCCAATTGGAACAGCGGGTGGGCGGAGTCAGCCAATCAGAACAGCGTGTGGGCGGAGTCTCGCGGCACCAGAGAGTAATCTTGACGGCACTCGCAAGAAAATGGATAAGTCGCTACATAATCAAATTCACAAATATTACACCATTTAAACATTATTAAAAATACATAGGCTACTGAGTTACTAACACAATCTTTGTCACAGAATACACTTGTTTGTTCACAGTTTGAACGTTCTTCTTTCCATTTGTTTCATTTCAAGATCTGAGGTGAATTATCCACTGTTGCTTTTACAGCTACAAAGCTGGAGCACTAAATGATATTCAGAGTCACATGACACACTTTTAACATTAAATAAAGCACATAAACAGCACCTGAGATTATCATCGCCACACTCTGTGTTTGTTGTTCCAGCGCGACGTCGCAGAGAAATAGAAACCGTTTCTGAAATAGAGTCGTCGCGTGTCGCCGTCGCGGCTGGTTAGGACAAACACTCTGATTAACATGGGGAAGAACCTTTTATCGTGCGGCGCGTGTAGTTAGCACACGGTGTAATGCTGTAGAACCGATCATCTCTTCCTCTTTACTACTAGTTACAGCAGCAAATAAACACGAATGAACATCAGAAGGAATGTTGAAAGATTCAGAACAACTTCCTGAAATCAATCATGTCTCATGAAATCCATCAATCAGCGTTTCACCCGTGGAAAGACGTCAATAAAACAGCTTGAGAACGATATTTCACGCTACGTTTACCTCAGAAAAGCCATTCAGTGACCATAAACTCGATAGTTAGCTAGTAGTCTTGCGTAGCCATGCGACTTCATCGCAGCTTTCATTGGCCAAGAACCGTCCAATCAGTTCGTGTTCATGTAAAGTCGATGTCCCTATGATAACAGATCGCCGTGCTTCTAATATATTATCAAACCAAGAACGTAGTGCAAGTTTTCTGCAGCAATGGAGCCGTGAACTTCACTTACTGAAAATCCAGCGTGTAGTTGATCCTAATAAGCGCCCGTTGTCACAGTTGTAAACACGACGGCGTTCTTTTTCCATGAGGGGGTTTGGCTTCACGTTAAAGAACGCGACACACGCGACTACGGGAAGACCTGCAGATTTAGAGCTATCAGAATACGGCTTGAAGTGTTTGACATGTTGAGTGCCGTATGCATCTGTGGGCGACTGAGGCTGAGCTAACCGCTAGTTAGCTCCAAAACTTGGGACTGAATCGAATCATAAGCTTGTGAATCGAAATAAAATCGAATCGTGAAGTTTGTTTCAATATCTTGCTTTAAATATTTGCAATTTACAAACTCATAATCAGGGTTATTATAGCAAACTAAAACCATAAAAAAAGATTTCCGTTACTTGAAATAAAATAATATATATAGATATATATTATATATATTATTTTTCATTTGATGTAACGTTTTTAATTTCATTTAAAGTGATGTAAAACTTCATAAAACTTGGCCTAAACTTTTAAACAATAAACCTAAAAAAATAAAATAAAAATAAAAACAATTCAAAAAATTATATCAAAATAACGCTGCTCATAATTCATAATCACAAAATACAGAATTTTTTTGTGATTTTTATTTATTTGTTTATTTATTTATTTTATTATATTTTTTATAATGAAGTCTAACATTAGGAAAGGCTTGATGTTGTTATAAACACTCATGCACATTTATGCTTCTTGAGTCACAGCGTTGAGCGTATTGTGATTAGATTGAAAACTCGCATCTGATTGGCTGAAAAGAATGTGATCCACACACACACACACACACACGACGATTTCTTTTTTGCAGAAGCAGATCAAACAATCCATTTGTGTTTGCAGAAACATTAAGAAATGTGCAAGCATACTAGTGTATTGATGAACTGTGTTTTCCATGGATGTGCATTTTAGTATTTTGCGAATATGAATTCTGTGAATAAGTGTGAATAATGTATTTTGTAAATGAGACCGTTTTAACTCCATATCTCTGCTGGTCTTTCTGGGAGTATAGATGAGAGTTAATTGTGTCTGGGAAACATCGAATGAACTTTTTCCAGAGCAGAGTGTGTTTGAATGATTCAGCATCACGTCCAAACCCTTTTTCCCCGTCGTCTCCGCTTGTTACGCAACCTCGAGAGCAGCGAATGCATTGTTTCGGTGTCAGGAATCGGCTGTCAGGACATGTTCCACGCTTCCACACGAGTGTGTTTGTGTGCTTTGGATCCTCCGCTGATCAACACTGGCGGGTTCGGCTCCAGTAATGGGTTGAAGTGAATGATGGGTTTTATCAAGATAACCATCAGCTTCAGGAACACAATGGAGAGGCGTCACTGCGGGTTGAGCTGCCGGACACTGGTGTGTGTGTGTGTGTGTGTGTGTGTGTGTGTGTGTGTGTGTGTGTGTGTGTGTGTGTGTGTGTGTGTGTGTGTGTGTGTGTGTGTGTGTGTGTGTGTGTGTGTGTGTGTGTGTGTGTGTGTGTGTGTGTGTGTGTGTGTGTGTGTGTGTGTGTGTGTGTGTGTGTGTGTGTGTGTGTGTGTGTGTGTGTGTGTGTGTGAGGTTTAGGGCAGTTTCACTCGCGGTCAAGAGTTTGGATGCATATTCTTATTCTCTATTCAGACTATTTTCCACATGAGAGTAACAGTGCCGTGATGAAAACTCTTAAATAATGCTAATTATTCAAATCATAAATCCAGAAAATGTGTGGTTGTATGTGTGAATATATTTAAATTTATGTTTGCATAAAAGAATTTTCTGAAAAATTATAACATGTCATTGGGCCCTAAAATAGAAATATATTATTAAATTGTTAAAGTTTTTTCAATTCAATTTATTAAACATGTTTTTTGATTCTTAATTTAAATAAATCGTTAAAATAAAATGAAATAAATCAAAATGAAATAAATTGTTGTATATAATTGTTATTATATGCGTGTCATGATTTGTAAAACTTTAGTGTAAGCATTAAAACAGAATCCAGAAAAAAGAATTTTGGAAAAAAAAATAGGGCCCTAAAAATGTACATTTTTGTTAAATTGTATTTATTACATGATTTCAATTAATTATATATCATTTGTATTAGTAAAATGTAATTTAACCATTAAATCGTAATCCAAAAAAATGTAAATGGTACAAAAATAACAATTTGGGTTTCATCAGGCCTTACAACTTCTACATTTGAATATTTAATTCATATTTAGGCATAATTTATATTTATCTCATTTTAAACATTTCAGCAGAGGCGAGTTTTAAGATCACGAGAAGTGTAAATTCAGTCAAATGAGTCCAAACTTACCAAACCAGCTAGTTAGTCTTATCAGGCATGACGTATATATTCACCAATAGAGTCGACATGAAATCCAACCTTTATTTAATGTGTGTCCAGTTTTACTCGCGTTATATCAGTAAAATGTGTCGTGCCTGTTTTTCTCTTTACACGTCTTTCCTTCCAAACACACACGTCGCCACCTTCAGAAAGTGCCTAACTACGTCACGCGCACACACACACACACACACACACACACACACACACACACACACACACACACACGTCGCCACCTTCAGAAAGTGCCTAACTACGTCACACACACACACACACACACGTCGCCACCTTCAGAAAGTGCCTAACTACGTCACACACACACACACGTCGCCACCTTCAGAAAGTGCCTAACTACGTCACACACACACACACACACGTCGCCACCTTCAGAAAGTGCCTAACTACGTCACACACACACACACACACGTCACCACCTTCAGAAAGTGCCTAACTACGTCACACACACACACACACACACACACACACACACACACGTCACCACCTTCAGAAAGTGCCTAACTACGTCACACACACACACACACGTCGCCACCTTCAGAAAGTGCCTAACTACGTCACACACACACACACACACACACACACACACACGTCACCACCTTCAGAAAGTGCCTAACTACGTCACACACACACACACACGTCGCCACCTTCAGAAAGTGCCTAACTACGTCACACACACACACACACGTCGCCACCTTCAGAAAGTGCCTAACTACGTCACACACACACACACACACGTCGCCACCTTCAGAAAGTGCCTAACTACGTCACACACACACACACACACACACACACACACGTCACCACCTTCAGAAAGTGCCTAACTACGTCACACACACACACACACACACACACACACACACACACACACACACATCACCACCTTCAGAAAGTGCCTAACTACGTCACACACACACACACACACACACACACACACGTCACCACCTTCAGAAAGTGCCTAACTACGTCACACACACACACACACACACACACACACACACACACACACACACACGTCACCACCTTCAGAAAGTGCCTAACTACGTCACACACACACACACACACACACACACACACACACACACGTCACCACCTTCAGAAAGTGCCTAACTACGTCACACACACACACACACAACAGTATGATGTAGGTCTGCACGATATTGAAGAAAAATGCGAAATGCGATAACTCATTAAATAATGTGATATTTGATACGATAATGCTTAAAGTGTGTAAAATAAACTTAAATTATCTTTAAAATGATATAACCTACAGATGTGTTTCACATTCATTTAGTGACAAGAAAACACCCCTAAACTTCTGCCAGTGAACATCAGTAAACCACAGGTTCAGGTTATCCTACATTAGGGTTATTAAACAACACAAACTGAATAATCAAATGTAAAACTAAAACACTGCTTAGTCTTCACTGTGTGAATTATATATATCCTGATTCTTTATTAAAGCTACAGAAGTTATTCAGCCGAGAGAGAGAGGGATTTTCTCTTCGTCTTTAGTTCATGACTCCAGTTATTGCAAGCCGTTGTGATATTCATATCGTTGTGATATATAGTGCAGTCCTAGTGTGATGTTGCAGGATGTGTGTGTTTGCAGAGTTTGTCTGATCTCACGCGTGTGTTTCCAGGTTAAAGCTCTACGTCCACAGCCCTCGTGAGGAGATCAGAGTGTTCCTGAAGGCAGAGCAACAACACAACTCTCTCAGGTGAGAGAATCTGTCTATCTGTCTCTCTCTCTCTCTCTCTCTCTCTCTCTCTCTCTCTCTCTCTCTCTCTCTCTCTCTCTCTCTCTCTCTCTCTCTCTCTCTCTCTCTCTCTCTCTCTCTCTCTCTCTCTCTCTCTCTCTCTCTCTCTCTCTCTCTCTCTCTCTCTCTCTCTCTATCTATCTCTCTATCTATCTCTTTACTCTCTATCTCTCTCTATCTATCTCTATCTCTATCTATCTCTATCTCTCTATCTGTCTATCTATCTCTCTCTATCTATCTCTTTACTCTCTATCTCTCTCTATCTATCAATTTTCAATTCAATTCAATTCAATTCAATTCAAAGGGGCTTTATTGACATGAAAGTTTTTGAAACAATGTTGCCAAAGCATATACAAAATATACAAATAAAATATATACGTAATATATACAAACATAATAAAAAAGTTATAAAAAAAAAAAAAAAAAAAACATATAGTAATGTTTCTATATGGTAATAACTTTACTATATATAAGCTATGAGACTTAACACAATGTTTGGATATATTTGTGTGTGTGTGTCGGTCACTCACTGCCCCTCAGGTTGTGGCATGTTTGTACATATTGGGCAGCAAGATAAGTTCTGTCTCCTTCTCCCAGGAGAAAGTTTAATTTAGAAATTTCATCCAGGTCTTTGAAATTTGGGATTATATGGTTAAATTTGTTAAAGTAAAGGTTCCTTGTGTCTTTGAACGCTTCACATTGTAGGAGAAAGTGCATCTCTGTCTCAACCTCACCTGTCAAACAGTGATCACACGTTCTGTTTTCTTTTGGTTGCCATGATTTTTTGTGTCTTCTCTATCTATCTATCTATCTATTTATCTGTCTATCTCTCTATCTATCTATCTATCTATCTATCTATCTATCTATCTATCTATCTATCGATCTATCTATCTATCTATCTATTTATCTGTCTATCTCTATCTATCTCTCTATCTATCTCTTTAGTCTCTATCTCTCTCTATCTATCTATCTCTCTATCTATCTCTTTACTCTCTATCTCTCTATCTATCTATTTATCTGTCTATCTCTCTATATATCTCTTTACTCTCTATCTCTCTCTATCTATCTCTCTATCTCTTTACTCTATCTATCTATCTATATATCTATCTCTCTATCTATCTATCTATCTATCTATCTATCTATCTATCTATCTATCTATCTATCTATCTATCTATCTATCTATCTATCTATCTCTCTATCTATCTCTCTATCTGTCTCTCTATCTATCTCTTTACTGCTCTCCCTGGGAATGGAACCCATGACCTTGGCGTTGCAAGCGCCAGGAAAGCTTTCCATCGCACACACAGGTCTTTATAGTGGAAATGGATTATTAAACGTTCTTCACACTAATAGAACATGGCTCTTTTAGAAGCTGATCACTGAAAGGTTCTTTGTGGAACCGAAAATGGTTCTTCTGCCGCATCTCTGCACTCTGAAAAAATGCTGGGTTGTTTCAACCCATGTTTGGATTAAATACAGACAAACCCAATCGTTAGGTTAACATTTTATTTCACATTTTAAACCAACGGTTGGGTCTGACCAATGTGTTGAAACAATCAGCAATTTTTAGAGTGTGTGGAGTGTGACCAGATTATGTTGCATGTTTAATTAAGCAAGAATCTCTCAAATAAAGACCAAATAAATCAAATTTGGTGTAGAAATTCCATATTTTAGCAGTCAAATCAAAAGCTGTTTTCTGCTGCTAAAGCAAATCCACTTTGATGAGATTGATACGGTAAAACCCACGCCATCGTTACTGTTCGTATCACTGAGATTCAGATATGATAATGAGCGTTTGCTTTCTGACCAATCACAGCAGAGCAGCTCTCAGAGAGGCGGGGCTTAGAGAGACTGAATCTTTGATCGAAGCGTTTCAGACCCTGTAAGAAAAGAGTTGCTGTGCGTCATAAATAAAGTGTTTTTGACCTTGGATGCGTGTAAACCTGTTGTGGATCAAGATTCTGTTGATGTTCTCATCGCTTTAGGCCTAATCTTAGCATGTGACGTGTGTTTTCGGCTTCCTGTCCTTGTAAATGCCACTTGAGTGATGTGTGTGTTTTATAGTGTCTTTGGTAAGAACTTAAACGTACCCGGAGAGAACGGAGGCTTTCGATTGGCTGAAACCCTCTCCTTGATTTATTCCTCCTTGTATGAAATCGACAAAAAATGCTTTATGGGAATGACATCACTGCTCATAAATTCCCCCGGAGTTACGCAGGTTTATCGCTTCGGGACTCGTCAGAGATGATTTTGTTTTCCTGTCAGAGACGCGTTTGAGCCTGAGCTGATCCTGGATCAGTGGCTTCAGTGTTTTCTGTCATTCATTTTTAATCGAATTAATCACAAATTGATTGCACATAAATTTTGGCTTAGAAATTACCCAGTCAATTGTTTGATGCGAAAAGCATTGGATAGACATTACAAAAAAGAATTATGCAGCTCAGAGATTGCATGAATATGAGTGAAAAATTATATATTATATAATATAAATATATATTTATTATCGTCATATTGACTAATCCTCCTCGAATGATTTTTATTTTAGCTTTATTAAGGACTTATTTATATTTTATTTTGTTATTTAATAAAATTTGTGTGCATGTGTGTAATAAATAAATAAATAAATAATATACATATATACACACACATATACATTTTATTGATACATTTTATACATTTATACATTTTAAATGAATATATTTTATTCTTTTTGCAAATAAATAACATTTCATATTAATAATATATATATATGCACACACTTTTTAAAATATTTAAATTAAAAATA
>JAJAQA010000015.1:1961979-1986979 GCA_021464565.1 Rutilus rutilus
CTCAATGATCCTAAGAAAGGTGAGAAATCAGCCCAGAACTACACGGGAGGAGCTGGTCAATGACCTGAAAAGAGCTGGGACCACCGTTTCCAAGGTTACTGTTGGTAATACACTAAGACGTCATGGTTTGAAATCATGCATGGCACGGAAGGTTCCCCTGCTTAAACCAGCACATGTCAAGAAGTGGCTCTGTAAGAAGCATATCAAGGTTCTGGCGTGGCCTAGCCAGTCTCCAGACCTAAACCCAATAGAGAATCTTTGGAGGGAGCTCAAACTCCGTGTTTCTCAGCGACAGCCCAGAAACCTGACTGATCTAGAGAAGATCTGTGTGGAGGAGTGGGCCAAAATCCCTCCTGCAGTATGTGCAAACCTGGTGAAAAACTACAGGAAACGTTTGACCTCTGTAATTGCAAACAAAGGCTACTGTACCAAATATTAACATTGGTTTTCTCAGGTGTTCAAATACTTACTTGCAGCTGTATCATACAAATAAATAGTTAAAAAATCATATATTGTGATTTCTGGATTATTATTTTTTTTAGATTATGTCTCTCACAGTGGACATGCACCTACGATGACAATTTCAGACCCCTCCATGATTTCTAAGTGGGAGAACTTGCAATATAGCAGGGTGTTCAAATACTTATTTTCCTCACTGTATGTAATGCACTGCATATTCATTACTGTATCAATTATATATAGATAGATATTTTTGTAAAGTTGAAAAGGGTAGCCTATTTAGTCAAGAGTAGTGAGTAATTTATTTGTCCTTTGTTTGGTTAAAAACACAGCAGCAGATTAATTAAACTGCTGCACCTTTAACTGTGCGTTCACACCGGACGCGAATTCGCGTCAAAAGCGTGAATGCACAAAAAGCACTAATAAAATCATTCGCGCGTAACGCGCCAGATGCTCAATTCGCGCCATTCGTACATGAGTTTTTGACAGTTGAGTTTTGAGAGGGTTGAGTTTTTGACAGTTGAGTTTTGAGAGAGTTGAGTTTTGAGAGAGTTGAGTTTTGAGAGAGTTGAGTTTTGAGAGAGTTGAGTTTTGAGAGAGTTGAGTTTTGAGAGGGTTGAGTTTTGAGAGAGTTGAGTTTTGAGAGAGTTGAGTTTTGAGAGAGTTGAGTTTTGAGAGAGTTGAGTTTTTGACAGTTGAGTTTTGAGAGAGTTGAGTTTTTGAGAGAGTTGAGTTTTTGACAGTTTTTGACAGTTGAGTCTTGAGAGAGTTGAGTCTTGAGAGAGTTGAGTTTTGGACAGTTGAGTTTTGAGAGAGTTGAGTTTTGGACAGTTGAGTCTTGAGAGAGTTGAGTTTTTGACAGTTGAGTCTTGAGAGAGTTGAGTCTTGAGAGAGTTGAGTCTTGAGAGAGTTGAGTCTTGAGAGAGTTGAGTTTTGGACAGTTGAGTCTTGAGAGAGTTGAGTTTTGGACAGTTGAGTTTTGAGAGAGTTGAGTTTTTGAGAGTTGAGTTTTGGGAGAGTTGAGTTTTTGACCGTTGAGTTTTTGACCGTTGAGTTTTGAGAGAGTTGAGTTTTTGACAGTTGAGTTTTGAGAGAGTTGAGTTTTTGACAGTTGAGTTTTGAGAGAGTTGAGTTTTTGACCGTTGAGTTTTGAGAGAGTTGAGTTTTGAGAGTGTTGAGTTTTTGACAGTTGAGTTTTGAGAGTTTTGAGTTTTGAGAGAGTTGAGTTTTTGACAGTTGAGTTTTTGACAGTTGAGTTTTTGACAGTTGAGTTTTTGAGAGAGTTGAGTTTTTGAGAGAGTTGAGTTTTTGAGAGAGTTGAGTTTTTGAGAGAGTTGAGTTTTTGACAGTTGAGTTTTTGAGAGTTGAGTTTTTGAGTTTTGAGAGTTTTGAGAGAGTTGAGTTTTTGACAGTTGAGTTTTTGACAGTTGAGTTTTTGACAGTTGAGTTTTTGACAGTTGAGTTTTTGACAGTTGAGTTTTTGACAGTTGAGTTTTTGACAGTTGAGTTTTGAGAGAGTTGAGTTTTTGACATTTGAGTTTTGAGAGAGTTGAGTTTTGAGAGAGTTGAGTTTTGAGAGAGTTGAGTTTTTGACAGTTGAGTTTTGAGAGAGTTGAGTTTTTGAGAGAGTTGAATTTTGAGAGTTGAGTTCCTCATTGAAGGCTCGGTCCGGCTTGTTTTCCTTCGCTTTATTTTTTTGCCTCTTTGTTTTGGCCTGTAAAACTGAAGGAGTGTGTGAGGATCTGTGAAAGGAGGAGTGTGTGAGGATCTGTGAAACAGAAGGAGTGTGTGAGGATCTGTTGCCTGCATGTTCATCAACAGCATATGAAAGCGTCTGTGTTCTTCACGGATTCCGAATCCCTGATTTACGAGGCTCTCGACTCCTGACGGATTCGCTGATGTCACGAGAGAGAGAGTGAAAGGCCTCGGTGTGTGTTAAAGCTGTTCCTGATTCATGTTAAACGAGTTTCCAGCCGTGAGTTTTAGCCTCCGGTTGATGTTTATGGAGATTCCTGTCGTTCCTCCAAACATGATGTCATGGGAATGTTCTGGAAGAGAAGAGCTTCAACACCGAGATGCATTAATATTACAACTAATATAATTACATTCATGATTAATCAGTGTGGTAACGTCTCTTCTGCTCACCAAAGCTGCATTTATTTGATCAAAAATACAGTGAAAATTATGAAATATTATTCTGATGTAAATCTGCTGTTTTCTATGTGAATATATATATATATATATATATATATATATATATATATATATATATATATATATATATAGTAAAGTGTGATTTATTCCTGTGAGCAAAGCTGAATTTTCAGCATCATTACTCCAGTCTTCAGTGTCTCAAGTTTCCCAAGTTAAATTCATTCATAAAGCACATTTAAAAACAGCCACACGACTGACCAAAGTGCTGTACTAAATCTAAATACAAATCCTAAATATACACACTTAAGATAATACACACAAATCTAATATAATATAATATACACATTTAAGAAAAAAAAAATCTAATATAATGATTTGATGCTCCAATTTTCTGTATTTAACATTAGATGTGTTAAAATAATGAAACATCTAATTAATAAATGATAAATTATATTGTTTATTATATTTTGCATGAGGAACATTTTTAGGTTCCTAAATAATTTTGAGAAATCTTTCAATTATCAATGTTGAAAACATTGAAATATCATTCAAAAGGCTGATTGAAATCTCCAGATATTCTTGTCTGTTTTGAAATGTGACTTCATTTGTCGGTGTTGTTTTTGGCAGGTTTCTGGAGCTTGACCTGAAGAAAAGTCTGCAGGAAAACCTGATGCACAAGACTATCGTGGAATACCCAGAAGTCTTTGTGGTTCTGAAACAGCACAGTCAGGAGTTCCTCGCTCACACACCGGGTACGAAACACACAAAACACTAAACACACACATACTGCACATGTGCATATGGAGGATATCATACATCACAAGCAGAAAACATGCTTTATTCATTCATTCAATATTAAATGCATTATTAATTATTTTGCATATGGAATTTTCTTAGGTTTTTAAATAATTTTGTGCAACAGTTTTTGACATTTAAGCAAGTACTTTGCTGATAAAAGTTTATTGATATTTTTTATTTAATTAATTAATTAATTAATTAATTCGATGTTAGATGTTTTAAAAATAACATGATCAATTATAAATGACATTATTAATTATAATATTTTGCATAAGAAACTTGAATTTTTTTCCTAATAATTAAGGAATAATTTGCTTGGCAATTAAGCATATTTAGCCCCATTCTTATTTTACTAAAATTGCAGTAATTGCTAATTTTATTTATGTATTTAACATAATATTTTATCCGTAATAGCTTATAGAACATTTTTAGATTTCTTTCATTACAACTTTGAATACTTATAGAGCATTATTTACTCCTTATTTAACTTTTTTTGTTGAGTTTAATACTTTAAATAATTCTAGCAATTACTAAAAAAAAATCAGTTTTTCATTAATAGGAGATGTTTAATTAATCATAATGATAACTTATATTATTAATTGTTTTTTTTATCAATTATAAACATTTTTGCATTTTTATAGAGCATTATTTACCCCTTATTTTGCTTTTTTAAAGATAATACTTGACAATTTTAGCAATTACTAAAAATGTTCAGTATTGAATTAATATTAGAAGTGTTAAAATAATCTATTATTCATGATAAATTGTATTATTAATTATATTTTGCATGAGGACCATTTTTAGGTTTCTAAATACTTTTTTTTGCATATTTATACAGCACTATTTACATTTTATTTTCCTTTTTTAAAGATAATACTTTAATTTTTGCACTTACTATACATTTTCACTCTTTAATGAATATTAGATGTGTTAAAATAATAATATATTATTAATTATTTATTATATTAAAAATTATATTTTGCATTAGGAACATTTTTTAGGTTTCTAAATAATTGAGAAATTATTTGCATTTTTGCATATTTATACAGCATTATTTACCCCTTATTTTACTTTTTAAGTTTATTACTTCACATTTTCAGTATTTAATCAATATTATATTTTAAATTAATCATATTATTAATATTATTAATTATCGTATGTATGCAATAACATTTTTACATTTGTAAATAAAAAAAATTCTCCCCCTATTCTTATTTTACGTTTAAAACTTTACTGAAAATTGTGTAGTTATTAATATTCTCAGTGATAAATGTCACTTCTATATTATTTAATTACATTTTTTTGTATATTACATCGGAGAGTGTTTAATCATGATAAAAAGCTCAGTTCCTGCATCTGTGAGATGAACCTCATTCATTCTCCTCCTGACTCTCTCTGATCAAGCTTCCACTGAAACTCTCTCTTCATGTGTTAACTGTGTGGCGTAACTCGTTCATCAACAAGCCTCTGATAAAGACCAATGAAGGGCTGTTGATGTGGGATAGATCCTCAATAACCTCGGCTTGATTTGTTTATAGCGTTTGCGAGTTATCTCACCATAAAGATGTTTATGGAGAAACACACACACACTTACACAACACACTTATATGCAGAAGATGTGTGCTACTGGCCGTGGCGGAACTCAAGCGTTCCTGAAAAGTTCGAGGGAGAAAGGAAAATGTACTTGCCAATGGGATCAGAAAAATAATCTTAATTCAAACAGAAACAACATTATTTTTCTCCCCATTGGCAGATCATTCTGCTTGTTTTTAAGCATCAACTCACTTCATTTTTATTTATTTCCCCAGAAAACAAGACTTAATATCTTATGTTATTTCACTCATCTAGTAAATACATCTTGATTTAAGAATGTTTGATATTTGGACTGGAAACAAGACAAAAACACTGAGTAAGAAAAGCATGTTTTGTTGTGTGCTATTATGCAGCAAGCAAACGTCCAACCTTCTTCCTCTGGTTTCAGAGCGTTCCAGAGCGAGTGTCTCCAGTTCCCCGGATAAACCGCGTTCAGAAGTGTCCAAGAGGTCGAAAGTCGTGCCAGAAGACGAAGAGCTGGAGGACGGAGAGCTTCGAAGTGACCAGGAGGAGGAAGACGCTGAAGATGACGATGGGAATCTTGCTGAAACTGAGAGTAAAGTGCCAGTAACACATCATGATGATGAAGATGATGATGATGATGATGATGATGATGATGACGGTGGCAAGGAAGAGCTTCACAACAGTGTTCTGGAGGCTAAAACCAGCCAAAAGCAAGAAATGATGATGGTTTCTGGTGATGTTGATGGTCAGGACTGCACTGAGACCTTCACTGATGAAGACTATAAGTCTTCTGTTTCACAAAACATCGCTGGACTTCCTGATGAAAACACAAATGCTGATAGTGTTGCTCAGCAAGAGACTGACGCTCAGCATGACTCCAGTCAAACATGTGTCGACGGAGGTCAGAGTTCATCATGCGATCCTTCTGATGCAAGCGAAACTGAAGGCCAGAAGAACACGCATGATGCAAGTAACATTTATTCCAGTGAAAGTCACATTAGTGCAGATGTTACACTAGTGTAGCGCCGAAGTATGGAAGCTTGTTTCCGCCACTGAGTGAAAAATAAAAAAGGTAATTGTGACTTTTTAATCTCACAATTCAGACTTTTTATCTCAGAATTACGTGATATAAAGTCGCAATTGCGAGAAATATACTTGAAATTGACTTTTTTTCTCAGAATCGCATGTTTATATCTCGCAATTCTGACTTTATAATACGCAATTGGGAGATATAAAGTCAGATTTGCATGATATGATGTCGCAATTGCGTGATATAAACTATTCTGAGGTAAAAAAATAAAAATAAGACGCAATTCTGACTTTATATCTCGCAATTGTGTGATAAAAAGTCGCAATTATCTTTTAAAATGTTTTATTCTGTGGCGGAAACAAGCTTTCATACCAAAGCCCTCAAAAGCACACGGCAAAAACAGCTTTTCTTACTCTTTTTGTCTTGTTTCCAGTCCAAATATCTAACATTTCTTAAATCAAGATGCATTCACTAAAGTATTAAAATGACAGAAGATATTAAGTCTTGTTTTCTGGAGAAATAAATAAAAATTAAGTGAGTTGATGCTTAAAACAAGCAAAATGATCTGCCAATGGTGAGAACAATAATGTTGTTTCTGTTTGAATTAAGATTATTTTTCTGACCCCATTGGCAGATCATGTTGCTTGTTTTAAGCATCAACTCACTTCATTTTGATTAATTCCCCCAGAAAACAGGACATAATATCTTATGTCATTTTACTCATCTAGTGAATGCATCTTGATTTAAGAGTTTTTCGATATTTGCTCTGGAAACAAGACAAAAACAGTAAGTAAGTAAAGCAGTGTTTGTTCTAGTGAGGGTCACAGAACGTTCCTGGTAATCAGACTGTAGTTGATAAGACTTCAGAAACGACACCAGATTAAGACGACAGCGGTAACTGTTGCCGAGGCAACGGACTGTTTTGACGACTGATGTTTTTAAGTTATAAATCTATATAAGGCTGATAAGTGATATCAGGTCATTGTGTTCATAGAGACGGACAAAGCTCACGCTTTTGCAGAACTCGTGAAATGCTGTACGTTCTGTTATCAACCTCAGGAAATTATGTTGTAGTTGTTCAAATTATTTGTTTTTGTCTTGATTTATGTGAATATAAATTTCATATATAACAAAATTTGTGCCTGAGCATCCTCATCCTTTCCTGCGATTGAAGGATTGTTGCGCTTCACATATACACGCATTTTTTATTCCGACATGCTTTTTTTGGCAAACATTTGTGTATTTATGTAGAAGTATTTTTATGCCACGTGCTTCTTTAATAAACTTCTGCATCTGTTTGTGAATGCTGCCTGTTTTTAAGTCTGTTTTTTTTAATGATGCATATTTAGGGGTCGTTCACACGATGCCGTTTTTAACTAAAAAAAAGAAAACTTTAATGCATTTCACCATTCATTTACACAACAGCAGCGTTTTGGGGCCTGAAAATGAACATTTTTGAAAACTCTGCAAGTTTTAAAGCGATACCGTTATCATCTCGGTGTAAACCAGTTATTTTTCCAGCTAGAAACTAACCTTCACTATTTTTCTTGTTCAGTTATTTCCTACAAATGGAAGGTCAATTGCATTCTGGGATAGTTTTACTGCACATTTTGTCAAATGTAGTAGGTTATCCAGGATTTCCATGCACAATTTCATGCGATTTCTTTATGAAATTTGAGGACACAGATTAACTTTACTTTTGTGATAAAATATTATTTGTAATTTGTTTCTTTTGCATTACGGCATTGTTTTTTTTCTACTGACTAATATATTTTTTTATGGTATTTTATAAAAAAAAAATCATTCATCGTAAATAAATAAATGTTCTTCCTTAAAATACAGGGTGCATAAGTTTGGACACCCCTCTGTTAAATTCCCATAGAGGCAGGCAGATTTTTATTTTTAAGTATTAAAAAAAAAAAAATGTTAGGATACTATGCATCCTGATAAAGTTCCCTTGGCCTTTGGAATTAAAATAGCCCCACATCATCACATAGCCTTCACCATACCTAGAGATTGGCATGGTTTTATTTCAGTTAGCCTAATAGCTAGTTTGATTTGCATTGAGAGATGATCTTATGGAAAGTACCCCATGCCAATCTCTCGGTATGGTGAAGGCTATGTGATGATGTGGGGCTATTTTAATTCCAAAGGCCAAGGGAACTTTATCAGGATGCATAGTATCCTAAAAAAAAAAAAAAAACTTAAAAAAAAAAATCTGCCTGCCTCTATGGGAATTTAACATAGGGGTGTCCAAACTTATGCACCCTGTATTTTAAGGAAGAACATTTATTTATTTACGATACATTATTCATTCACAAAGAAAATTGGTGTCCTTAAAGGTTGGATTTTTCCTAATTTTTTAAATTAAGGCATTAAGTTCAGTTTCCAAAAGATGATTTTTTTATTCCTCTTTTTAGTCAACTTTAGCATGGGTGTCAAAACTTATGCATAGCACTGTATATATTAAATTTGTTTTAATAATTTTTTTTTATTGTAATCAAATTTAGTTACATTTTTTATTAGAATAAGAGTAATTTTTCTCTAAACATTTCCACGGACCCTAGTTTCAAAACTGCTGTTCTGAATATACCTAATCGTTGTTTGTTTTTTTGCACATTGCATCAATATGTCTAACTAATAGATATCATCATTCTTCTCCAGTTGATTGATCAGTTTAAGATTGATTGCAAACTATTTTTTGTTTTCTGAGATGTTTAAATATGCAACTGAGGCATTATCTATTTAAATATGCACTAATATACATATATTTCCAGAACATAAATCTGAACATTGGATAAAGCTTTATACATAATTCTTGTTTTATTTTGTTGACATATTACAGTTAAAGGTTTTTACAGATGGGATTTTGGATTTCTCTTTTTCTCACTGCAAAAATCAGAAAATACTGTCAAAACTGTCAAAAAAAATTATTTTCACAATTTTTAGGAATAAATTGTTGTAGAAAACCAGGCGAATAATATATGAACAAACCCTTCAGTAAAAACCTTCAGAATATAGGCAGGAATAAATCTGTAAGTTTTGGTGTTTGTAACTGCAGCTGAAGTGGAGGACAAACTCTTTAAAGATATGTAGTGTAATCGAAATCTACAGACGCAAATAGAAAAGTTCAATAAAAGCAACACTTCGGTGTATTTTGCATGTTTTCTTTCCACTAGTGTAAAACAAGTCTATGAAACGCCAGATAGGCCAAAATCTCAGGTTTTTTTGCCTGTAGTGTCTCGCCTTGAGAAAATCACACTATCGGACGGAGAAATTTAGCATCAGTGCGCATCTCTAGTTTTAGCTTTATTTCAGAATAACAGGACTTGATTTTCTCCAAGAGGAATTGGAGATGAAAATACAAAAGTGGCTGAAATATAATGTCAGCTAAAAAAGGAAAGTAGTTTCATTATGATTTTTCTTCCCGTATGAATAACGTGCACTCATAAATCCTTTAAAATAAGACCAGAACATGAGTTAAGAAAGTAAATAGTGTCTTTTCAGACTTCCGGTTGACGTAATGTGTTTATTAGTGTATCTGAGGGCATGAGCCTGTGATGTGTTCTATCTGTGGACTCCAGAACGATGTGTGTTTGCAGCGGATGTGTGTTTGCAGAGCGATGAGAGTGTGTTCTGCCCATCACGGGTGAGATTAAGCTGTTTTACGCTGAAACGATCACCACAAACTGTGATGAGTGCATCCCGCTGTCGAGTGAGTGTTATCGAGAACAGGCGATGAACCACACCATCAGTCTCAGACAGGACAACTTTTGTTTTCTAGTACATCGGGTCCTGAAAGCATTAATTCGGACCAGAGATATTCTGTCGTCTCAGTGTGAACTCGTATCTCTGTGACCGTTTGTTTGCCAGAAGAATTATACAATCCTGCAAAGAGTCCCAAACAAACATGAACAGATTGTTTGAAGGTCTTGTGGAAACATGAGAAGGAAACAAGAGATGTGGTTTTTGTTTAAATATTTCAACTTGTAATTCAGTTTCTCAGATATGTGGTTTGGGCTTCGCGTCGTGTGTAATTGCTAGAGATGCACTGATATAAATTTTGACTGATACCAATAACCGATATAACCGATATATTGGCCGATAAATCGAAATCGAAATTCGTAATTACTTTCTGAGATCCTGATTACAAAAACAAAAGTCTCTCCATTAAAAGCCACGTCCCAAAACACAATAATAATGTTCGCATTATAATTGTATGAAGCCGATATCACGGCACATAACTATATTTTCCTTATTTGAAGCGATTCCAATCATATTTCAAGCAATTTAAAGCCATCATGTTGAACATCTGAAGAGTCTCAGCTGAAGGAAATAATACATTATTTATTACTTTACAGTAATACAGTATTATTATACTTGTGTGGCTGTGATTCTACACTGTTAAATGTCGCTGTAGATTAGTATATCCAATAATGATCTAGTATCATTCACCTGGCCAGATGTTTCGGTTGCATTTCTTGCGTAAGATGCTCTAATAGTCATTGTTTTTGCTGGAGATCATCGTTCTTGGACTCGTCTGTTGTTTAATAATAATAATAAGCGCGTGCTCTTGCCCAATATGAGTATGATCTGTGCAGCTGCTCTTCATATAAAGCACATATCGTCTGTTTGTTTTGACACGACAAAAAATGCTTTTCTTACTTCGTATTTCTGTCTTGTTTCCAGTCCAAATATCAAACATTTCTTAAATCAAGATGCATTTACTAGATGAGTAAAATGACATAAGATATAAAGTCTTGTTTTCTGGAGAAATAAAAGTGAGTTTTTGCTTAAAACAAGCAAAATGATCTGCCAATGGGGAGAAAAATAATGTTGTTTCTGTTTGAATTAAGATTATTTTTCTCATCTAGTAAATGCATCTTGATTTAGTAATTTTTTTATATTTGGACTGGAAACAAGACAAAAATACTGAGTAAGGAAAGTATTTTGTATTTTTTTGCAGTGTATGATCATCAATCCAAAGATAACACACAGTTTATTTTGGCCAACGTTTTGCCGTTTATCTCGTTTACTTGCTTCTACGTGATTTGATCTCTGAATATCCTTTATGGATATTGTTGTTGCAAACTACACTAGCATTCAAAATGTTGGGGTCGGTAATATTTTATAATGTTTTTGAAAGTCTTATACTCACCAAGACTGCATTTTTGTGATCAAAAATACAGTAAAAACAGTGAAATATTATTTACAATGTAAATCATCTGTTCTCTATGTGAATATATAAAGTGTAATTTATTCCTGTGATCAAAGCTGAATGTTCAGCATCATTACTCCAGTCTTCAGTGTCACATGATCCTTCACAAATCACTCTAATACGATGATTTGATGCTCGAGAAACACTTTTTGTGATTTTTGTGGAAACCATTTTTGATGAACAGAGTTTTCAAAGAACAGCATTTATTTGAACAAGAATCTTCTCTAACATTTAAATGTCTTTAAAGAAACCCTGCTGTCCCCAAACCCTTGAACAGCAGTGTATATCCTCATTTTATCACTATACTAAACCATTTTGGTGCATCACATGAAGCCAGCCCATCAGACCAGAGCTGGTCACTTCAGTCGCTCGTGTGTGCATCAAGCTTGGCAGGCCTGTAGTTGTTACGAGCATTTCTCAGTAATCTCACGTCACTGTGGAGTTAAATCCATGTGTTTCTGCACAAGAAAACACCCGGGGAGCATCTCAACCTGGCTCTCGAACCCTTCTCCACAGACAGCAACACTAACGCTTCATTTCCCCGTCAAAGAGCGCTTTGTTTCAGCAGATAAACACACGTTTCTGCTTTTCTTACTTAGCATTTTTGGCTTGTTTCCAGTCCAAACATCAAATATTTCTTAAATGAAGATCCATTTACTAAATTATTAAAATGACATAAGATATTAAGTCTTGTTTTCTGGGAAAATTAATCAAAATGAAGCGAGTTTTTGCTTAAAAAGCAAAATGATCTGCCAATGGGGAGAAAAATATAGTTTCTGTTTGAATTAAGATTATTTTTCTGACCCCATTGGCAGATCATTTTGCTTGTTTTAAGCATCAACTCACTTCATTTTGATTAATTCCCCCAGAAAACTGGACATAATATCTTATGTCATTTTACTCATCTAGTAAATGCATCTTGATTTAAGAATATTTGCATATTTGGACTGGAAACAAGACACAAACACTAAGTAAGAAAAGCACTTTTTGCAGTGCTCAACCTGGCTCTCGAACCCTTTTCCACAGACAGCAACACTAACGCTTCATTTCCCCATCAAAGAGCGCTTTGTTTCAGCAGATAAACAGACGTTTTTGCCTCTCCGCTGACGCCTTCTCTGGAGCGCTGGCTGATTTTCGTTAAGTTCATCATTAGCGCTTATGTAACGCTGTCTGCGGCATGTCGTCATTGCTTACATCCAGCGCCTGTGTGAGATGAGGTGTGTGTCAGGGCTAGTTAAGCGCTCTTAATAGTGACTGTTCCCCAAACTCTCTCTCTTTGGCAGCGTGTCTCACACACCCGTTTAGTCTCACTCGAGCTGTTCATCATCGCACACAAACTCACTCCAGCATGTTCTCGAGACACATGGATATGATATTTCCAAATGTGTGAGATGTTCTGTTACTTTTAGTGTTCAGATGCACCATTTTTGACCCAAAAAATGAACATTTTGTTATTGTTTACTCTTAAAAATAAAGTTTTTTATGGGAATTGATGGTTCCACGAAGAACCTTTAACATCCATGGAACTTTTCCATTGCACAAAAGGTTCTTTGTAGTCAAAAATGGTTCTTAAGATTGAAAAATTCTTTGCACTACTGGTTCTTCTAATGGTTATCTGGGAAACTCAAACTGGTGGTTCTATGGCTTTTTCTTTTGGAACCTTAATTTTCAAGCGTTTGTTGATCAAAACCTTTGAAACCGTGCAATGAAGGTCAATGTTGTTGGACCTCAAATGTATTTTGTGTTCGCAGAAGAAACGCACACAGGTACAGGAACCACATGATTAGTAAATAATGACAGAATTTTCATTTTTTGGCTGGACTGGTCCTTTAAAACAAAAACAAGAAATAAAAATAAAGGTTCTTTATTGGCATCGATGGTTCCACGAAAAACCGTTAACATCCATGGAACTTTTCCATTGCACAAAAGGTTCTTTATATTGGAAAATGGTTCTAAAGATTGAAAGATTCTTTCACCAAAAGGTTCTTTGGGAAACTCAAACTGGTGGTTCTATGGCTTTGCTGCAAAAACCCACTTTTGGAACCTTTATTTTTAAGTGTATGTTGATCAAAACCTCAAAGAAATATTTTGAAAGCCGTGCAATGAAAGTCAATGAGCTCCAAAGTTGTTGGGCTCTCAAAATCTCTTGCATACAGAAATGCATAGAACCACATGATTAGATTTTGTCTGGACTGTCCCTTTAAAACCTTCGGCAGCTCTGTATTTGGCCACTAGGGGTCATCAGTGAAATGACGGACAGGTAAAACCCCAACGAGAGACACATTTGAAGAGGACAGGAGAGATTATGCATGTTAACCTTCTCTTCTTAATGGACCATAAAACCTGTATTTGTCATAAAGTGCATGCAAGTTTATCAAAGCTGTTTCATAAATGAAAGATTGCATAACAAATGACTGCATTCATGATGCCAAGTGGAAAACCATTGAAATGACTGTTTTCATTCCATTTGACTTCATCACCGTCAGCTGTGTTATCAGTCTTATTTGTTTTTATAATTTTAGTCCTTTTTTTAGTTGTCTGCATCGTCATATCTCGAGGAAACGTCTGGCGCTCTGTCCTACTCAGATAAAAACTGCTTAAAGGTCTCCATGGTGTGTGATATAACCATCCGCTTGTGTTCCCGATGTCCGTCGGGATGTCATAATACCCAGCTTGCTCTAGGACAGGATCTCTGTTCTTTCAGAAGTGGCATATTTTTAGCAGAAAGGCCCGAACCGAACACGCTGCTCCCAAATACTTTCCAACATCTGCCGACCATCAGCGTGTCTGCATTCCTCAGCTGGATTTCCTTCACCTGGATCAAACCTCACTGGAAATATATCACTCCAGATGATATGGGTTTAGAGACACACTTTGTCTTGTTTCCAAAAGCATTTTTTTGCAGTGCAGGGAAGATGGACAGATGCCCTGCGGATCTGGCCTACATAATGCATGATGATTACAGCGTTATAAAAGTCTCAGATCGAAGATAAGATCGATATTCATTAAACCCATGTGCGATGTCTAAACAACAAGTGCATGAGTGGCTTGTTGAGGAGTTATATAAAACATTAAACCATTAAGACCGCCTCTTCCATGTGATGTTTTAGCTCTGAAAGCTCCGGTAAACACATACTGGAGCTCCGTTTGGAAAAGCACTCTAGATTCTGGGCGTAGCTCCATGTTTTCTGCTATTGCTGGGTCTCTTAATTGTTTTCTTGAAGGAACTAAATGAGCGAGAGTCTCAGGTTTTATTGTAGGAAGCAAGTAGAGTCTCACAGTTCCCCAATAGCATTCCATTCACCAGAGATAAAGAGAGAGAGAGAGAGAGAGAGGGAATGTTTTGTTATATAACCATCCCTTCATTCAATCAAGGATTGTCTCTCAATTCACGCATGTTTCAACATCTTTCCACAAGCATTCAAGGACTCAACTCGAGGTGTTCAGTTCATAAATAAATCTTTTATTTGTAACATATAAAATTAGATCATTTTACACTTTATTCCAGTATGACAATGTTCAAATAAAAGAGCTACATTTGTGATAAATAATATTAATAACAACAATAAAACATTCATTCAACCTTTTCTGATCATGTCGTGGAGTTGGATTCCATTAGCTGCCAAACACTGAGGATGCGTTCGCCCACACCAGGAGGGAGTGTGTGACCGTGGACAAACTCAACCTTGACCAGGTTCATAGTCTACCAGTTGTACGTTTTTTGCATGTGCATATCTACAATTGGGAATACACACATACATACACACACACACACACACACACACACAAGTCTACAGTTTGGTTCATGTTTTGTATTTAGACATCAACATATACATCAGGAATTGCAATATTTACATCTTTTACAGGTTGCTCCGTAACGAAGCTATAAAACGTAGCGCTCCAGTGTGGAGCGAGTCTTTTCCAAAATGCTGACGCGGCCTCAGCAAACAGTGCACTTCAAAGTTCCCGTAATGTAAGTCCGTAATTGACCGTTCGCAAAGACCCGCCCCCTTTAGTTACTGTTGCTATGTCCGACAAGCCACGCCTCTCTCACACACACACACCATGTTCTCACGCAGTGAAAAAATACATCGCGGACCAGAGAGGACACTGACAACACACTGACACACAGGACAGACCAGGGTACTTACTTTCAAATTTGGTCATTTTTTAACGCAATTTCAACAATAAATACGGTTTTGTGGCTCTTTAATGTGTCTGAACCGATCATCTCTTCCTTCTAGTTCATTTATAGCATCAAATAAACATGAACATCAGAAGGAATGTTGTTTTAACCGTGGAAAGACGTCAGCACACTCCGCTTTTCAAGTTCAAATCCTCCGACGTTAATCTACTGACTGCTCTGTCGGACAAAAATGGCGGTTGGCGGATTATGATTGGTCAGATCGCCTGTCAATCAAACTCCCTGCGAAGGGTCAATTCCGTGGGAATCTAGTTACAAGAGGAGTCGATTGGCCCATCGGGTGTCGGGATGGGGATTCCCTTCCGCTCAGTCTCTGAACTTGTGGATGTCGTTGAAGAGTCTGTAGAAGGGGTAGGTGGCGTCGTTGCCTTGGGCGCAGTTATAGGTGCACTTGCAGGACTCGATCATCATGACGTTCTTGTTGAAGGTCTCGCCGTCCTCGCAGCGAAACTTGACTCGGATGGTTCGGGTTTGCTGTGGGCTGCAACACCGGCCGTCCACACACGAGCCGCAGAATCTGGGCCGATACTTCTTCAGACTGGAGCATCCGGCGTAAGAGAACTTCACCGGCTGCATCGACTTCTTGGTCCGGTTGCATTTCTTTCCTTTCTGTTGGAGGACGCAAGGATTAGTCACCTTCATTTTATACAGCGCTTTTACCAATATAGACTGTTTCAAAGCAGCTTTACGGTGATAACAGGAGATTACAGTAACAGAGATTGTTTTGGCTTTACAGCAGCTCTAGAATAAAGTTATTGTCCAGATAAAGTTAGTTTTGATTTTCCGAATGCATCGCGATTCTCTCTCGAATCGATTCTGAGCTTAGTTTTTAAGAGCAGAAGCTTTGGAAACATCCGTACTCTACTTGCTTCCAATGCCTTACTTACACCACTTGAACCTTCTATAAAATAATCACTCATAAAGTTTGAAAAGGTTGAAGCGAATTACAAGGGTGTTTGCAGTTATCTTGCGTCATAAAAGCCTTCTGAGGTGCGAGTACGTTGAGCATGTGGTTAAAAACTAGCCTAGAGCGCCATCTGCTGTTAAAAAAACTACGCTCAGAATCGATTCAAGAGAGAATGGCGATGCATATATTGGAATCGATCCACGAATCGTGATGAATTGATGCAATGTGTTTGTGTTATTGATGTGGCGTTGCTTACCTTAAGGCTGGTGTATGGTGATTGGCTACACGGACGGACTTCGCAGATCCGGGTTTCCTTCACCAGTTTGCAGTCGCCGTTGTTGTTGGTTATCCTAGTGGAGATTCCCGTGCCGCAGGTCTTGGAGCATTGGGACCAGGGTGTGGTCTGAACTATGCACTTCTCAAACTGACGGGATTCCGGCTGAGATCGGAATGCTGCGAATAAACAAAGTGCTGTTTAAAACTTGATTCGCATGCAAATCGCGAATGCCAATCCAATGTTCAAGTGGGATGAAAGACCCCTCCGATGAACACAATGAAAAAAAATCCCGAGGGAAGGATGAGTGTTAAAGATCTTACCAGGTAAAGATTTGAGTCCAGCCTTCACGATGGAGATGAGCTCGTTCTTGTTGGTGAGGTCGCTCTCGGAGTCGTCAACCATTGGATCGTTGCCAGACTTGTCGGTGGGATCCCGATGCTTCCCGTCGTCGCAGACCCACTCCTCGCAGCATTGCCCCGGCACTTTGACCAGCCTGGGATTGGCGCATCCCAAAGTGGGAAGGGAAAGCTCTTGCGGGCAAAGCGGGATGCATCCCACCGCCCCGTCAATACAAGTGCACTGGTGTTTGCAGTTAGGCTGGAAACTCTCCCCGTTCTGGTAGATCCTGCTGTTGTACTCGCAGGGTCTTCCCTCAGATTTGGCTGTGAGAGAAAACGAAAGGTATATTTTAAAAATCTAATGCTCACATTCCACATGCAAAACTCCCCCCCCCCTCCTATCCACACATGCTTTCCATTCAGTGTCTTTTACCAAGCGTAATGAGAAACATACCTCGGCAGATGCCTCTGGTGGCCCCGTGGCTGGCCCCGAAGTTGCACTCCAGACCCTTGGTGTGGTCGCACGGCTCGGTCTTGCTACAGTCTTCGTTCAGTTGTCTGGCACACACTTTACAACAACCGCAGCCATCCGAGACCAGACTGACTCCAGGAGCGCATTTGGGAAGCTCCTGTGGGCATGAACATGCCGGGCAGCTGGAGAAAACCTGAGCGGAAAAAACAGGACACTTTAGTGACTTTCAAGTCAATAACCATATGTGAAAACCCACTGAGGAAAAAAACTAAAACCGTGTGGATGTGCCCTTTCAGTGTCTATGGTGTAATGTCTACACGGTAAAAAGTGATCAGTTGACTTAACTTAATAATTTTAAGGCAACTTACTTACTTACTTTTTTTTAAGTAAATAACTTCATGCTTATTTGAAAAAATTAACTAATGAGGAATTGTCAAGTTCACATAACTAAATTTTCTCAAGTAAGCATTAAGTTTATTTACTTAAAAAATTGAGGAAACCCATTGACTTAAAATTATTAAGTAAATAAACGTCATGCTTAATTGAAAAAATTAAGTAATGGGGAACTGTCAAGCTCACATAACTTAATTTCTTCAAGTGAGCATTACGTTTATTTACTGACTCATTTTAAGGCAAGGGGTTTACTAAAAAAATGAAGTAAGTGAACTGAACACTTTTTACAGTGAGTTTGTGAAACTCAAATCTGATTCTCCAATGAATGGATTAACACTCATTTGGATATCATATAACTTCTATAATAAGCAAACAAACGAGTCGAATGAAAGTAACTCACCACACTAAAGTGCCCAATAAGGATGACGATAACAGCCCAAGCAAACATCTTCGCTTCTCTGTGTACTGTAGATTGTTGTATCAAACGAACAGTTAAAGTCCTCGCTCGTGTAAGGTCGCGGTGCGCTGTCGCGTCGCGTTCTCGGTTAGTGCTCGTGCGTCTGAAGGCGTTCGCGCTCTGAGAGTGAAGACGCGCGCGACTCCTCTTTTATACACCAGTGGAGCCTGACGTCACCATCGCTGAACTGTTCCGAAGGAATGCGAGGAATGTTTCTTGGCGCGTTTTCCATCCGAGCTAAGCACCACCCTGTCTAACTTTCGTCTTTTTTTCTCTCTCTCTCTCTCTCACTTAAATGAATTTTCCCCTCTCACTGAACACATTTTTTACTGTTTCCCCCCTCTATATTTCTCTTCCCCCTTCTCTCTCTCTCTCTCATTCTCTGCTATTCACGCTTCCTTTTTGGATTTGCGTAAAGTTAATGCCTAAAGAAACCATATCTTATTTATCTAAATAAAGCGTTCTGGTAGCATATTCAAATGTGTAAAGAAGCTATTTTGTTTTGCATTAGCTGTAGTTCTGTGGGTTTATTAAGTGTTTGATTTATTCCAATACTTTTTCAAATAATTGTATTTATGTTGAGGTTCAACATTTCTGTTTGCTACCCCTAGCTAACCATTATAAATAATTTAAAGCATTCTCCTATAAAAGCAACCTGTGCGGTAACTTAAAGTTTTTAAAAGGTGTGCGTGTGTGTGTGTTTGGGGGTTAATTTTAGGTATTATGTCACCAACATCATCTTACTAACCTGCTTTATTTTGGCTAACGTCATGTAAAAGTTATTAGCCTTATTACTCGGCTTAGAAATATTTGGTCGCCCCCAGGGGTCTATTAATGGCGTTACGCGCGCGCGTCAACCATAAATTAATCCACGGCACGCGCGCGCGTTCCCTTGATCAGATCAGCTACGCGCTTTGAGGAACTGTATCAATATTCAAACATCCATTTTAGAAATACAAATGCTTAAAAACTCATCGATGCCATCATGCACCCTATTCTGTGCGCGTTTAGAGACGATCTAAACTCAAACTTTACGGCTTCTATTTTTGGCTCCGCTCGCTCCTCTCTCTTGACTCAACAGCTCTAAGTGGTTCCAGATGTGGAGCCTGATTCCAGACGTAACAATATTACCATATTTGGTCTGGGCAGTAGCTTGCATTATTAACATTTCTGCTGGAGTTATCCAACCACAAAGCATTCCTGACAGCTTAAAGCGTCCCTACATATGCTCTCCGTGGAGGAAATTCCTCCAGCTAATTTAATATGCATGCAGTCTGTCCATCACAAACTGAAAGAAAAAGTGCAACAGGCATCCAGTTTTCCACATAAGATGTAAAAAAAACAAAAAAAGTGCACTGTTTTTCTCTGAGATTCCAAATAAGTGGCATTCCACCGAAAATCAGAGATTAGAAGTTCTTGGATGCACAAACCAAACCGAGTGTGAGAGCAAAGGAATGTACAATTGTGCATTGAATAGCTCTTTCCACAGGCTCTCGGAGAGCAGAAGTGTGTGGACACTGAGACGTCCTGATGGAGAACGCTTGGCACCTGGAGTCAGATTCTTCTCATATCTCAGGTATGGTTTACTTCAACGTCTTTATGGACTGAGTGCTTGTGGCCACAGTATTCTTTGCACTGGGTTGCATGTGTGTTGTTTTCTTCTGATCAGTCTTGTGCATGAAAATGCATCTGATCTGTTCACTGAGATCGAAATCCCTGTGGTTTCACTGGTTTTAGCTGATTTTTCCCAGATTGCGACACTAGATGGTGATGTGCTGTGTCATTGCAGTAAAGATGATCTGTGAGAGTGTTTGACACAATCTTATCAGTGTTGGGGAAAGTTTCTTTGAAAAGTAACGCATTACAATATTGCGTTACTCCCTTAAAAAGTAAGTACTGTAGTTGCATTACGTAGTTACTTTTTAAGAAAAGTCATGCGTTACATTACTTTTTCTCATCTGGGCTGGACATTTTATAACAAAAAGTGCTATTTTTGGGCAAATGTAAAGACCCTTTCACACCAAAATTGAAATGATTAAGCCTCAGGCTGAATGAAGTGCAAATTCACGAATCCAATTAAACTTTCAACACTTACTTCACCAATAAAAACAGAGTATAAATATAATATAAATAAAAATAAAATAAATAAAAAGTCATTTTTAGTAGTCAATATAAAGTACATTGGTCAATAAAGTGAGATTAAATGCATACAAATATTTGTTTTATTTAACATTTAATTATTGGAGTTTTGTATAGTGTGATTTTTGCATTTAATTGATTTTATTCATTTTGAGGAATATTGAAAAAAAAATTGTGCTAGTGAGATGAGTAAATGCACACTCACATTTAGTCTACAATAACCATCATGTTCACACACACACACACACACACACGACACCTCTGCACTTACTATTTTTTTCTCAACATGAGGACAGGAGAGCTGTCAGTCAATAAATGGGAAAACAAAGTAACTTGCTTTATTTATTTGAAAAAGTAACTGAGATTTTTTGTTGTAAATTTTAAAGGTAATGCGTAACTTTACTAGTTACTTGAAAAAGTCATCTGATTACATTACTTGTAATGCGTTTCCCCCAGCACTGCTGGTTACCATGACTGGGTAAAATCACATTTATAACATTTAAATCAAGCAAAATAGTTTATACCTCTGCTGGAAAATCCAGTTTTAGAACATGATAACACTTTTATTAGAACTTGAATTGGCTTGTAGACCATCTTGGACCAGAACCACACCATCTGAAGCTGGTCAAGCTGTTTTGGATGAAACATGGTGTGATGTTTTATGTTTTAATGACCAGCCAGAAACTAGTTCCCATGTTCCAGACGCTGTTAGCTGACCAACAGTTGACGCATGTGGCTTGGGAAGTGTGCAGAGCGTATTTGTTGAGGAGCATGTCAATTTCTGAGCCAATCACCTGAGCCGTAAATGCTGGAAAATGACATCATGGTGATGCTGATTGGCTTTTACTATTGACTATTAGCAAATATTAATTTGCCAGAATACGTGAATGCTTTTAAATGGCTCTCAGTGGTGAAAGATGCTCTTTATATAGTCGAATGGCTTTAAAAACCCAAACCGCTTGGTTTACCAGCATCAGAAATTAGTTTAAACTATCGGTTTTATCACTATTGTTTATCATTTGAAACCAAACTTCTTTGTTTGATACGCCACTTGCTTTTTATGCATGAGCAAAATGACTGACGGGCAGAGAGTGTTCGTGATTGGCTAATAAAAGGTGAGCTGCTTCTCTGATTTGTTTTTGATTTGTAGTGTCTGTTTCAGTAGTCATGACATTTTATGTGTGATATTCTTCAGCTGTTCAAATATTTTTTACGGCCACTGTATGTCAGGTGATATAAGTCATAATTTTCTCAATATGGATCTAGGTGGTTACTAGGCATTGCTACTATGTTCTGGGTGGTTACTAGGTGTTGCTAGGGTGTTCTGGGTGGTTACTAGGCATTGCTACTATGTTCTGGGTGGTTACTAGGTGTCGCTAGGGTGTTCTGGGTGGTTACTAGGCATTGCTACTATGTTCTGGGTGGTTACTAGGCATTGCTAGTATGTTCTGGGTGGTTACTAGGTGTCGCTAGGGTGTTCTGGGTGGGTACTCTGTGTTGCTAGGGTGTTCTGGGTAGTTACTAGGTGCTGCGTGTTGCTATGGTGTTCTGGGTGGTTACTAGGCGTTGCTAGTATGTTCTGGATGGTTACTAGGTGTTGCTAGGGTGTTCTGAGTGAGTTACTAGGCGTTGCTAGGATGTTCTGTGTGGTTACTAGGTGTTGCTAGGGTGCTCTGAGTGGGTTACTAGGCGTTGCTAGGATGTTCTGAGTGGTTACTAGTTGTTGCATGTTGCTATGGTGTTCTGAGTGGTTACTAGGCATTGCTAGTATGTTCTGGGTTGTTACTAGGTTTTGCTAGGGTGTTCTAAGTGGGTTACTAGGCGTTGATAAGATGTTCTGGGTGGTTACTAGGTGTTGCCAGGATGTTCTAGTTGTTGCTATGGTGTTCTGGGTGGTTACTAGGCATTGCTAGGATGTTCTGGGTGGTTACTAGGTGTTGCTAGGGTGTTCTGAGTGGGTTACTAGGCATTGCTAGGATGTTCTGTGGCGTTGCTAGGGCGTTCTGAGTGGGTTACTAGGCATTGCTAGGATGTTCTGAGTGGTTACTAGGTGGTGCTAGGGTATTCTGAGTGGTTACTAGGCGTTGCTAGGATGTTCTGGGTGGTTACTTGTTGTTGTGGTTGCTAGGGTGTTCTGAGTGGTTTATAGGCATTGCTAGGATGTTCTGGGTGGTTACTAGGTTTTGCTAGGGTATTCTAGTTGTTGCTATGGTGTTCTGGGTGGTTACTAGGCATTGCTAGGATGTTCTGGGTGGTTACTAGGTGTTGCTATGGCATTCTGAGTGGTTACTAGGTGTTGCTAGGCGTTTCTAGGAAGTTTTGGATGTCTACAAGGCGTTGCTAGGAAGTTTTGGATGTCTACAAGGCGTTGCTAGGATGTTCTGAGTGGTTACTAGGTGTTGCTAGGCGTTTCTAGGATGTTCTGGTGGTTACTAGATGTTGCATGTTGCTAGGGTGTTCTGACTGGTTACTAGGCTGTTGCTAAGGGGTTCTGGGAAGCTGTTGCTAGGTGGTTGCTAAGGGCTTTTTGGTGCTACTGTACATCAAGTGATACCAGTTGTTATTTTCTAGCGGCCTACATTGAGTTTCCCCTGTGTTTGAGGTGAGATGAAGTGTCCGGTGAGAACGTGAGCTCATGAAGGGGTGACATCTGTTCGGGCGCGGGGCTTGTAGGAAACAGTGCTGTCATTGTGTTCTCATTTTTCTATTCTGGAATTACACATCCAGGAACCATTACAAGAGCGTTTTTCATTTGTGTCCGCCGCCATGTTGTAATGGCAAACATAATATTTTCCACTTTCTTCCAGGGCTCTTGGAAGTGCGATTGATTACGAACACATGACTCAGTGGCTCAAGCCCCTCCATATTTCTACATTACGTAACGCGTTATGTTTATTTTACCTCCGGTGTGGAAGTTCTCTCGGATCAGAGAGATGTTATCCAGGTTTTCGGCCCTTGTTTGCTCTGTGGCTTTTCCTCTCATAGTTCACTGAGACTATGCGATGTCATTTCCTGTGTGTGAACTGCTACTAAAATCACACTCGACTCTCCCAGGACCAGCGCTGTCGTTTCAGTGGCAAAACAATCCAAATGTCCTTCAGGACTTTGATTTATAGGCTGGTTTTTTTTTTTTTTTTTTTTTTTTTTCCTAGTCGGCGATAAGCTGATGTGGGCTTCTTTTATTATGGCTATTTTAGACGTTTTAAGCCACTAATTTAAAAGGACAGTTCATCCAAGAATGACAAAAACAAAGACATGAGGGTGAGTAAATGAAGACAGATTTTCTTTTTTGGGTCACCTGTCCCTTTAACATCTGTAAGACCGACTTTAATTCATAAATCGAAGAGTGGTTGAAAACATGGTTATGTCTTTATGGTGTTTTTTTTGTTGTTGTACTGGGTGGTTACTAGGCTGTTGCTAAATGGTTGCTTAGCGCTTCTAAAGGCCCAGAAAACTAACTGCTATGATACGAGAGTGTTTTGAGTTGTTACTAGGTCGTTGCAAAAGGTGGTCTGGGTGGTTACTAGGTCGTTGCTAGGGTGGTCTGGGTGGTTACTAAGGGTTTCTGAAAGGCAACAAAATAACTACAATGATACTAGGGTTTTCTGGGTGGTTACTGGGTCATTGCTAGGGTGGTCTGAGTGGTCACTAGGCTGTTGCTTGAGTAGAGTAGTCTGGGTGGCTACTAGGCCGTTGCTAGGTGGTTGCTAAGGGGTATTAAAAGCCCAGAAAACTAACTGCTATGATACTAGGGTGTTCTGGATGGTTACTGGGTCATTGTTAGGGTGGTCTGGGTGGTCACTAGGCTGTTGCTCGAGTAGAGTAGTCTGGGTGGCTACTAGGCCGTTGCTAGGTGGTTGCTAAGGGGTCCTAAAAGCCCACAAAACTAACTGCTATGATACTAGGGTGTTCTGGGTGGTTACTGGGTCATTGCTAGGGTGGTCTGGGTGGTCACTAGGCTGCTGCTTGAGTAGAGTAGTCTGGGTGGCTACTAGGCCGTTGCTAAGTGGTTGCTAAGGGGTCCTAAAAGCCCAGAAAAAAAACTGCTATGATACTAGGGTGTTCTTGGTGGTTACTGGGTCATTGCTAGGGTGGTCTGAGTGGTCACTAGGCTGTTGCTTGAGTAGAGTAGACTGGGTGGCTACTATGTCGTTGCTAGGTGGTTGCTAAGGGGTCCTAAAAGCCCAGAAAACTAACTGCTATGATACTAGGGTGTTCTGGATGGTTACTAGGCCGTTGCTAGAAAATAGTTGTCTGGGTGGCTACTAGGCCGTTGCTAGGTGGTTGCTAAGGGGTCCTAACAGCCCACAAAACTAACTGCTTTGATACTAGGGTGTTTTGGGTGGTTACTAGGTCGTTGCTAGGGTGGTCTGGCTGGTTACTAGGCCATTGCTAAGTGTTGCTAACGGGTTCTGAAAGCCCACAAAACGAATTGCTGTGATACTAGACTGTTCTGGGCGGTTACTAAGCCATTTCTATGTGGTTGCTAAGGGGCTCTGAATGGTTGTCAGGGTGTTGCTATATGGTGGGGGTGAAAGGGTGTTCAGGGTAAACTCTCCTAGCAGAAACAGCCTACCTAATGATAATGCTTAAGAAC
>JAJAQA010000015.1:1991979-2004479 GCA_021464565.1 Rutilus rutilus
CCACTGAAGCGCTCCGGACCGGGAACCCGGAGGAACCGGACCTGCCTAAAGCTCAGCAGGAGTACGAGCTGTACGTGTCGGTCCTGAAGCAGCGGCTCGGGCTGGAGGTGCTGGAGCTGCCCGCGGACGAGGCGTTGCCGGACTGCGTGTTCGTGGAGGACGCGGCGGTGGTGTGCGGAGACACGGCGCTCATCACGAGACCCGGGGCCGAGAGCAGGAGGAACGAGGTACGGACCCGAGAACACAAAACCTGCAACAGGGGCTTTCGTGCACTTCATTCAGGCGCGCGCCCGAGTGATTTGATTCGTGTCGTCAATCTATATTAGAATAATGCTCATGTTTGTTTTCATGTTTTTTTTTGTTGTGCATTTTCAACTACAGTGTGTCAAGTTTTACTTTTCCTTAGGCTTGGGGTCAAGGGTCATTCCTGAGCTTTCTCCTTTAGTAACCAGATAATGAGTTAAATGCATGAACTGGCTGTGGAGTTTTGTGAAAACTGTTCATGCATGTTGTGCAACTTATGCTGAGATTGACTGGCTAAATATAATCAATATATGAAGAGTTCAGATGCAAAAGCCTCTAAGTGCCATCTGAGATTTTCTTCTAGAATTATCTTTTTATCAAGCTTGTATATTTAAGTTAAGTAATTTCACGTAAATGACAATTAATAGGTAATTTGCATTGCCATTTAAGTGAAATTATTGAACTTAAATATACAAGCTTGATAAAAATGATCAATCTAGAAGAAAATTTCAGATGGCACTACGAGGCTTTCGCATCTGAACTCTTATATTGTCCTCATGCATATCATCATCAAGTGAACAATTGAGTGCCATTGAAAGATTCAGTTCCTCAGCATCACTACAGTGATTTTCATCTTTTGCATGCATGTGTATCCAACCTTTCAAGTTTTATCTAATAATGTAATGCATTTTATAGTTAAGTCATTTGTTAAAATGCATTTTGTTTCCTTTAGTTAAAGCTACAGGATTTTTTTTTTATATATATGCCGAAAGATCAAGGAAAACTTTAATTCTCATGTCAGGACCCGTTTAAAAAGCTCTTGCATGGGCAAATCATTGCATTTAGACTTATAATGTTTGGTTACTGGTTGTTTACCCCAGGTGAACCGGGATTTGTTTATCAGTAACTATTGGAAAAATTCATGGATTGTTGCATCACTGAGGAATTTAGGTCAAACTCAAACTGATGCCGTTTTAAATGCTCAATTCAGGAAAACGGCAAATGACATAACAGGCGTACGGAAGTCAAGCGCTCAGACCTGTACTTACTGTCAGCTCTGGTGAAAGATCACGGCCTGTGGCGTTCGCTGAGATGTGAATCTGTTTGCTGTGAATACGCCGCTTCAACACTCGACATCTCCTAAAGCACGCATTGTGTCTTTGTGAAAGAAACTTGGATCAAGGTGTTTAGACCCTGTCGTTTGAGTGCATTTTGACGAGTACAACGAGGGTTGTGTGGAACGGCTCGTTCTTTCAGGAGCACAATTTAGCGTTATCTTAGATCTTGGAGCCGCTGCGTTAGGAACATTTTTTAGCGTCCACCCGCCGTAGCTAAGCTAAATGCACAGTCTGGCGTTTATAAAGCTGTCGCCGTTGCCCTGATTCTGAAAGGCTCTGCTGATAAAAGAAAGGGTTTCAGATATAAAACTGCTGCCAGTTGGAGCACAAAAGCTGCTCGTAACACACTATTGGCCTTTGGCCTCTGTGGAGTTGGTGGTTAGATATTAACCTTGCTTTGTTAATCACCATCTTGTGTAAAAATGCATTTCCAAAAATGGGTCATAACATGCTGTGTGTGTTTTACCACGGTAAATGAGTCCCTAAAACCACTTTCACCATGGTAAACTCCAATTTCTCCAATTATTACTGTGTTTGCCTGAACTGCAGATGTGAATAATGTACTTTTCAATGTTGCATCGTATATTATAGCTCTTAATCTGGTCAGTAAATATGCTAAATGTTACCGAAGTCAAGTTTCTCTTGAGCTTGTCGCTCATATTGCAGTCACAGCTGTTTAACTCGGACACTAAATGTGTTTCACCATCTGCTACTGAGTGAGTGTGTGTGTGTGTGTGTGAGAGAGCTTTCATGTGTATTGATTGGTCTAAATACACACACACACACTCTTGTTGTTCAGTGTTGCGTGACTAATGTTTAGCGACAGATGCATCGATAAATAGCACTTAACTTTGACCCCACGCTACTGAACTATTAATGAATATATCTTCTAAATATGAATATATTTATTTTAACCTTATTTTAGATTTGTCTGTAAAGGAAATGCATAGGCTATATACAATAGAATTAATTTGTTGAGTAGATTTGCTTTTGTATGAGGAACTTTCGTCCAAGTCTTAAATGGCGACGTTGAAATGAATTTGTAATGCGATCGTCTGATCCAGAAAATTCTGCTGTTTTAATGTTTCTTTAGAATTAAAGTGCCCCTAATATGCGTTTTGGCATATTCCCTTTCATATATGTGAAATATAGCTGTTTGTGAATGAAGTTTTAAAGATCAAAGTGGATAAATCATTTTTGTCTCCTAAGAAAAAAGTCATTCCAGACTTGCTTTCTGCTTAATTTACGTAGGTTTGTAAGCAATTTGCATAATGCCCTTCTCTGATCTTGATTGGCTGACCAGCGTCTCTTAGCCCCGCCCTCAAACACTAGTTTATCTGAGACTGGAAGAGTTTGGTTCGTGTTGTTCATGTCGAGAAGACGCTGTTTTCTGCTGACAAAGCAAATCCACTTTGATGAGATTGATACGGTAAAACCCACGCCATCGTTACTGTTCGTATCACTGAGATCAAGAGCTGAGATTCAGATATGATAATGAGCATTTGGTTTCTGACCAATCACAACAGACTGGGCCATCTGACCAATTAGAGCAGAGTAGACCAATCGCAACAGACTGGGCCGTCTGACCAATCAGAACAGAGTAGACCAATCACAACAGACTGGGCCATCTGACCAATCAGAGCAGAGTAGACCAATCACAACAGACTGGGCCGTCGGACCAATCAGAGCACAGTAGACCAATCACAACAGACTGGCCTTCTGACCAATCAGAGCAGAGTAGACCAATCACAACAGACTGGGCCGTCGGACCAATCAGAGCACAGTAGACCAATCACAACAGACTGGCCTTCTGACCAATCAGAGCAGAGTAGACCAATCACAACAGACTGGGCCATCTGACCAATCAGAACAGAGTAGACCAATCACAACAGACTGGGTCATCTGACCAATCAGAGCAGAGTAGACCAATCACAACAGACTGGGCCATCTGACCAATCAGAGCAGAGTAGACCAATCACAACAGACTGGGCCATCTGAACAATCAGAGCTGAGTAGACCAATCACAACAGACTGGGCCATCTGACCAATCAGAGCAGAGTAGACCAATCACAACAGACTGGGCCATCTGACCAATCAGAGCTGAGTAGACCAATCACAACAGACTGGGCCATCTGACCAATCAGAGCAGAGTAGACCAATCACAACAGACTGGGCCGTCTGACCAATCAGAGGAGAGTAGACCAATCACAACAGACTGGGCCATCTGACCAATCAGAGGAGAGTAGACCAATCACAACAGACTGGGCCATCTGACCAATCAGAGCAGAGTAGACCAATCACAACAGACTGGGCCGTCTGGCCAATCAGAGGAGAGTAGACCAATCACAACAGACTGGGCCATCTGACCAATCAGAGCAGAGTAGACCAATCATAACAGACTCGGCCATCTGACCAATCAGAGCAGAGTAGACCAATCACAACAGACTGGGCCGTCTGGCCAATCAGAGCAAAGTAGACCAATCACAACAGACTGGGTCATCTGACCAATCAGAGCAAAGTAGACCAATCACAACAGACTGGGTCATCTGACCAATCAGAACAGAGTAGACCAATCACAACAGACTGGGCCATCTGACCAATCAGAACAGAGTAGACCAATCACAACAGACTGGGTCATCTGACCAATCAGAGCAGAGTAGACCAATCACAACAGACTGGGCCATCTGACCAATCAGAACAGAGTAGACCAATCACAACAGACTGGGCCATCTGACCAATCAGAACAGAGTAGACCAATCACAACAGACTGGGCCATCTGACCAATCAGAGCAGAGTAGACCAATCACAACAGACTGGGCCATCTGACCAATCAGAACAGAGTAGACCAATCACAACAGACTGGGCCGTCTGGCCAATCAGAGGAGAGTAGACCAATCACAACAGACTGGGCCGTCTGGCCAATCAGAGGAGAGTAGACCAATCACAACAGACTGGGCCATCTGACCAATCAGAGCAGATTAGACCAATCACAACAGACTGGTCCATGGATATTATTAATATTCATCTGTTTTGATGTCTTGAGATTATATAAACAATCTAATCTACTCGACCTTGCTCTTCTGTTAGATAAGCGTTCAGATCTAAACTCCCTTTAGGACAGAATGTGCATCTGGATGAAGTTTAAGGTCATGCATTCAGATCAACACTGGATCCTGACCAATCAAATGGAGAAAGAAGTTGTTGTTCGTCCTTTTGACGTTTCGTTTAATGAAAGCCATGAATGTTCTGGTGCTAATAGTGCAGTGATGCTGTCGTGACTGCGTGATTGGCAGAATCCATTTCTGATCTGTCAGATTCTTCATGAAAGTTTAATGAAGTTTTGATGTGGAAAAGCACATGAGGGGATTTCTGTCAGATAAAATGGGTTAAATGTATTTCTGACGGTGCATTGAGTGTATAAAGTGATGATTGATAAGCTGGAGTGGATTGTGAGCATTTCCTTTCTGAACTTCATGCAGAATGCTGTATGTTTTTAAAGTGTGTTTGGCAGGAGGCAGTGTTATTATCATTAAGTAAAACTCATTAAAGGCGTCATGAGCTGCATTTAAAAAAAAAAAAGGAAACATTTTATTTTAGTTACATATGTTACATGTACTAATCATAGTAATAACAGTAAATTATGCATAATTACATGCAACTAACCCTCAACCAAACCCTAATCCTATAGTAAGTACATGTTGTAGCTTAATATTACTCAGTATTTAAATATATAACTACACTGTAACAATGACACCTTAAAATAAAGTGTAACCAAAAAATTATAATATTCAATGTTAGCAAGATTTTTTACATCAAAAAACATCCTGATTCAGGATTAATAAGCTGTTTTTGTTCCTGGTTTTGAGCTTCTCTTTGAAACACTGGCGTCTCATTCAAGACTTGGAAGTAAACACCCACTGCTTTGATTGGCTAGCCAGTTTTGCGTATTAAAATAATTTTCAACGCCCCTACAATTACACGTGTGGATTTGTTTTGAAAACTTCAGATGTGGAAAAATATCTTGTTGCATAGTTGAAACATTTGCCAACAATGTGAAACATTTATGCGTCTTACATATGCTTCATAAGTCTTGGTTGTGGCAAATAAAGTTCAGGTACAGCTCTAGAGATAACTTATATTTCATGTAAACGGAATTATGAATGAATATACCATAATTTGTCGCACTGTTGTTCTTATAGGCTATTCAGAGTGAAAAACGTATACATTGTCATTTGCAGTGTCGTGTTTTAATAAAATGAAACTGAGATTTCCTGGGCCTGAACTATTGGAAAAATAATGTAAACTTACATAAAATAATGATTTACTTTTAAATGATAGTTTAAAAAGTAAAAACGTTTTAAATAAAAAGTCATCAGTTCTAATGTTATTGTTCTATGATTGGTGGTCCAGCTGTGAGACTTCAGAGGGCCAAGCCATAGCAAATCATTGAAAGACAAATTTCAAATGACTGAAACATTGACCAATCATATCGTCCCTCTAAATGGGAGGAGCTTGTTATCACTAAGCTTATGACAGTTTTCTCCTAAAGGGGAACACGATCAGAGGGAAAAAACGCTGATAAAATAGCTAGTGCTATTCGCTATGCTACGCCATTGCTAGGTTATTATCCACACCGTTTTCAAGATTAACTTTTAAAGAAAAGCTGTAGTTAATCGCCAAAGGAAGATCTACACCAGACCAGAGCTTAATTTTGTGCAGAAAGCCAATGCTTTTTAATGCATTTCACCTAGAGATGCACCGATAATTCTTTATTTTTGAAAGCCGATAACCGATATATTGGCCGATAAATCGAAATCCAAATTTTTATATCATTTTTAAGAGCCTGATCACAAAATACAAAAGTCTCACCATTAAAAGCTACGTCCCAAACACACAATTATGATGTTCTCATTATGATTTTATGTAGCCGATATGACAGTACAAAACTGTATTTTCCTTTTTTGAAGTGAATCATATTTCAAGCAATTTAAAATCATGTTGAACAGTCGCATTGAAGAGTCTCATCTGAAGGACATAATACATTATTTATCAGCTTTAATATATCGGACGAATTTTTTTATTGAAAAAATTAGCATATATCGGCCGATACCGATATGGTGGCCGATATATCGTACATCCCTAATTTCAGCCCCAGTGGTTATAAAAGAAACCCTTCGAGGAATTAAAATCGAACAGGTCAATGGATTTTATTCTGGCCGCCATAATTGTTAAGCTTTATTTGAGAAAACAGTCATTTCGCAGAATTACTGCAATTTATTCCCAAATCATAAGTTTAATTACATTGATTTAATCCAGTCTAAGGATAATATGTATTATCAGCATTGGTAATGAGTCGACTTGCATTAAATTTAGTTTAGTTTAGTTTGCAACCCGGCCAGTCGTCCCCATATCCCGCTGAAATCACACTGATTGTGTGATGATACAGTTATTTGTAATGAGGATTTGCAGTTTGTTTTGTTGATAACTCTCACACTCTCTGTGCTGCTGTTTGCTTGTTGCATTTCTTGCTGGACACGGTAAGCTAGGCTGATTTTAGGCTCAAGGTTCAAGGGTCGCGGTTCGCTACTGATGATTAAACAGAAGATGAGGCTCACTGAAGCTTTTATTCAGGGTTACAGCGAACGGCTTCCATCAAAACAATAACAAAAGCAGACTAAAACTTTGCCAAAACGGAGATATAAAAATAAAAACTCATTTCAAATATCATTAAAGCTGTAATGGAATGCTATTGATACTAAAATAACAGTGTCAGGAGGATTGATCCAGTGTATGATGCGTAATAGTCCACAACTTCCTTACTTGAGTGAAAGTACAGATACTGGTCAAATATTACTCAGTTACAAGTAAAAGTTGTAAAGACTGATTTTATATTAAGTAAAAGTACAGAAGCACTTGTTTTTAAAAGTACTCAAGTATTGTGATGGATTTTTAAATTAATCATTACTGACATTTGTTTTTCTTGCAGGAACAACATTCATATGCTTTTAAATGTATGTTCCTCTTTGACGAAAACTAGTGACTTTGGTTGTGTGAGTAAAAATAACAAATATGGGAAATGAAACTCCACAGATGTCTAAATTTGAAACCTAAAGTCTATGAAGAATCAATCAAATTGTGGGGAAATTATGTAATGTTTCATGTCATTTTGCCACACCCCTTATTCTATAAAAACTGTTGTATTCGTGTTCGCTGGTGGGATTCTCAATGGAATTTGTCTGAGATCCTCCGTATTCTTCTTTTTGGTGGAGATTCTTCGAGAACTGCTCGGGATCTCCTTCGGCCGTGATTAAAGCATTTAAAGGACATTTGCTGAAGTCTGTTGGTTTATTAGATAGGAAAGCAAGCTAGTTAGGGTTAGGCTACTCGGCCGACGTCGACTGTAGACGCGCTAGAGTGTAAATATACTAAACGTCGACTGTAGACGTAAAAATTCTCATTAGTGTTGTAAGAAAACACTAATTTTACCTGGTCAAAAACAGCTCTGTTTTCAGCACGCCATTTAAGTGCATGTGTCTTTAAATGATAATGAGCTTTGCTCACCCCGCCTCTCTGTTCTGTGGGGCGTTTTGACACAACACACGTGGAGTGTTGCCTTGACAACAGTTGAGGGTATATTTTGGAGAAAGAATGGCAGCTGGAGTCTCTGAGGACACTGTGCAACCGTATCAATTTGAACCGGAGTCGGACCCAGAACAAGATGACGGCCCGAAGAAGTTCAACAATTAAGGCTCGAACAGGACGTTTCTGAATGGTTGGTTAACGTAATGTCACTTTGTGTGTACAGGCAGGGTAGAGTAGTGAGATACGAACGCTATGTGTTTACTGATGTATACGTTAGTTCATTGACAGATTGATGTTACAGCTAATGGTCATGAAAAACTTTTTTTCGGTAAATGTAGGCTTGTCCGTGATGCGTAACGTTATCTATGCAGTGTTAGGTACAACTGTCAGGGCTGAAGCACTAACATTTTACTGATCTGTTTAAAAAATAACCAGTCTGTGAGACTATGACAGTCATTAGGCACATAAACAACACATAAACAATACCTTTTTCAATGTTCTCGTTTATAAAGCAGTCTGGTGAGAAATGATTCGCACAAACATGAGAATGACGTTGATCGTGGGGAATATTCCCTTCGAAAAACAAAACTCAGCCACTGCGTCTTCAGCGGTTCGGATTTAGGAACATCAAAATGACTGCTGTGTTCGTTATTACACCCAAGAACAGAACACCACAATCGCTTAGACGCCATTCTGCTCCAGCGTATCAACAATGGCGGACTATGATGACAGCTCGCTCAGGGCGGGTCTGTGTTGAAACGCTGCTGTCAATTAACAATCGTGGGAGGGGCGTCCGACCGTGTGACGTCACACGGTCAGACGGCTCGATTTGAGACGGGGGAAAACATATAAGGAGATTAAAAAAAACACCACTGGATGGATTTTTATCATTATATGATGGTTGTGTACAGGCACTGCCAACACATGATGTTTTATTAACAAGGTTCGGGAGGAGCACGTTCAGATAATTAACACAGGTGGAGAGCACTCAGCAATCAATGGTAAGAGGTGCATATATACTCAGCAGTCTCACCTCATTCCATTGACAGTTTTTGCAGCATCCCTCCACCACCCCTTCTCCACGCTTCTAGTCCTAAACACTTACATACGGGGGGAGTACTCTGGGTTCGGGCCGAACTCCGAGCTCGGAGCCCTCCCTCTGGACAGCACGCCAAATACGCATTAAACCTTACCCCTTCAATTATATGTAAGTGTGAACTCGTGAAACATTTCAGTACAATCAACTCGTAAAAGTGCATGTACCATTATATGACCCCTTTAAAGTTTTTGGGGGTTTTAGTATGAATATGATAGCCTTACTGTTATCTACAAGCCAAAACAATGACAAAATTCGCATTTAGAAGACCAAACCCAACGTTGAAAATGAAAATCAGATTGATGCCAGAATCCAACGCCAGATTGACATTCATCTCCAATGTTGGACAGACGTTGTATTGTGGTTGAAAATAAAAATAGGGTTGACGTCAGTCGAGTTCTGGCGTCAAACCGAAATCAAACCCCTGCAACCAAAATCATCCCCTGACTGACATTACTACTTTCTACTCTAGGACCTTGACAGAAATGTAGTGGAGTAAAAAGTATGATATTTGTCTTTCAAATGTAAAGTTAAAATAAGAAGTTTCCAGAAAAAATAATACTAATAATAATAGGAAAGTACAGATACTCAGAAAGTGTACTTAAGTACAGTACTCAAGTAAATGTCCTTTGTTACTGTCCACCTCTGCATGATAGTCATGTCTGATTCACTAAATAGTGGAATGGCCACAGTTGCTCAATCCAGAACATCTGGACTTTGTCATTGTCAAACTTGGTTTCATGGTTCACGTCTGTGCTGATGTTGGTTTCCACTGACAACACTTGAGCTCATCCCTCAACAAACCAAAAATTAGACAGTGCTCTTTGGTCATTTTTTTAACGAAAAAGTTTACGTTTTGATTTTTTTACTTCATCAGAATGGTACGAAACTTGGTACAAGTTTTGGCACTTGCTATGTGAACACACACACACACAGACACACACACACACACAAAATCATGGACAAAAGGTTAAATGGTCCTGAAAGAAACAGTCACACTTGTGTTGTTCGCACATTGGAAATGAATGAGACTAATTTCCTCTAGTGGAAGGTACTTGGTACTGCAGCCGAAAACACTCACTAGCCGCGTTTCCGTTACCCTTTAATTGAAACCCGTTACCCAAATTGAAATTGCGAATTGAAAATACGCTCACTGGAAACACGTCAATTTCGCAAAAACTCCCATTTATCGCAAAAAAGTTTTACGTTCTCATGAGGAGGTTTTTCAGGCAATTCGAAAAAGAAATATTTCGCAAAACTGCAATGGAAACAGTTTTTGCGCATTTACAATCACCTGACGTAGATGACGCGGTGTGTTTGGACAGAAGACGAGACCAAGTTCTTTAATAAATTCATAAAAGACAAAAGAATTACAGGAATAATGGATTCTAAATCTCAAAGAAATGCCACAATCCAGACCTCGGAGCAGAAATGAGTGAGAAACACCTCATACACAGTATAAGGATCTTTCCTTGCCATTAATGCTTGGATAACACGCCTACGTCTCTTTCCATTAATAATAATAATGTCTAGTGCGGTGGCTTTGAGATATATATATATATATATATATATATATATATATAAACCTACAAACGTCCGTTGACATGATTTTTGGAAGGACTTATCGCGAGAGGAAAAAAATGACGTTTTAGTCGCATAACATCGGTTAATGGAAACGCTGTCATTTCGCAATAGTTTTTTATCGATATTTAGAAAAAAATCGCAAAAGTTTTGTGCACATCTGTAATGGAAACGCGCCTACTGAAAGATCATTTTTTTCAGATATCAACCTCAAATTTAGAACATGACTTGTTTAGATTTATAATTTAGACTTGTTTTAGTTTCATGACTTTGCTTTGATTTTTTTTGCAGTTTTAGAGTAAACATGTTTTTGAAAATATACATTTCATATAAAAATTTTAAATGTTATTTTTGTGCATTTTTCATAACAATAAACGTAAAAACCTTCACTTTTTAAAACTTTTTTCACTTCAGCAATAATCTGCCAAGTGTCGTCTTTGAAAAGAGATCAAACTTCAGTCTGTCGCTCTAAAGCATTGAAGATTTACCACAGTTTAAGTCGGAAATTCTTTTTTTTTTTTTTTTTTTACATTTGATAGAATTTCATTTTCAGGTCTATGCTCAAAAAGTGAATAAATGGATTATAAATACAGCGTATATAATGTAGTACCATAAAATCCCTTAAAAATACTAAATATGAGATTTAAAACATTTTATACTAAAATATAGGCTAGTACATTAATTTCATTAAAAATTGTATACAATATATTGTCATTTTTGACCGTCACATGAAAAACACCAGCGTCAACTGAGGTCAGAAACATGAAACTTCCTCCAAGACAGATTCCAGTTTTAAGTGTATTACATTTACATTAGTCATTTGGCAGATGCTTTTGTCTAAAGCGAGTTCTGAAGAAGTGCAAACTGTAAAACGATCCCAGAAAATCATGTTGCTGTGAACTTTATTTCTGGTGTCGACTGCATTAAACCGCTGCATTTGTAAATGATGATGCTTATCAGTGCTGTGATGATAAGATGATGAATGAAGCTCTTTGTAATGTTGGGAAATGTTTCTCTTGGATCGTTTTATAGGCTGCACTTCTTCAGAACTCTCGGAGCCGTGTTCTTCTGTGGAAAGAGTAGCAGTAAAGGCAATTATTAGATTACATTAGATTAGATTTTTAACTTTATTGTCATTATGCAGAGCACAAGTGCAGAGCTAATGAAGTGCAGTTAGCATCTGACCAGAAGTGCAGAAACAAGTGGAGCTGTAGCTTACAATATGTACAGAGTGTATAGAAGAAGATGTGCAGAATGTTCCCATTTCAAATGAAGTGTTTGACAGTAATGCAGTTTGGGTTTCAGTCACGTTGTGGATCTCCTCGAGACCGGATCCGCTGTGGACTGAGGCTATGTTTACACGTGGCCGGTTAGTTTCATAAACGGACATTTCACCCTCTCCGTTTTCAGAAAAGTGTTCGTTTACACAAACCCGTGTATATGCCGTCAAGAGCATGCCAAACCTGTAGGTGGCAGTGTAACAAGAAGCTCAAGCCCATGTTAGCCAATCAGAATCCTGAAAATATAGGTCGCACCTTTGACTCAGTGCAAGTTCTGTTGCGTACTGTGACGTCGGCTGCCTAAAACTCAATATCTAGCAATATCTTGGATCAGAAACTGCTTCCCTCACAGTAGCATGATAAAAAACACACAGGACAGCAGCACAGGAGTGTGTGTGTGTGTGTGTGTGTGTGTGTGTGTGTGTGTGTGTGTGTGTGTGTGTGTGTGTGTGTGTGTGTGTGTGTGTGTGTGTGTGTGTAAATTACAACAGGATCTCTGGAACAAAGTTTTCTGCGTCCTACACAAATGTCTGGGAACGTTAATTCAAACCACACACTGCGTCTCTGTGTTTTGACTAGACAGCGTTCAGACACAGAAGC
>JAJAQA010000015.1:2011979-2021979 GCA_021464565.1 Rutilus rutilus
TGTGCATGAGTGTGCGTGCATGAGTGTGTATGTGTGTATGTCTGAGTGTGCATGAGTGTGAGAGTGTATCCTTATTTCTTATAGGGACGCACTGATATGAAAATTTTGGCCGATAACCGATAATTCTTTATATTTGAAAGCCAATAACCGATATATTGGCCGATAAATCGAAATCCAAATTTTTATATAATTTTTAAGATCCTGATCGCAAAAACAAAAGTCTCATCATTAAAAGCCATGTCCCAAAACACACAATTATGATGTTCTCATTATAATGTTATGTAGGCAATTTGACAGCACATAACTATATTTTCCTTATTAAAGTGATTCCAATCATATTTCAAGCAATTCAGAACCATCATGTTGAACATCGGAAGAGTCTCAGCTGAAGGAAATAATACATTATTTATCGGCTTTAATTTATAGGCCAAATTTTCATATCAGGCCGATAACGATAACATTAAAACCGAACATATATCGACCGATACGGTGCCGATATACCGTGCATCCCTAATTTCTTATTAAGTCTTGTACTGTAATGCGGTAAAAAAAAACTAATTAAAATGGATCGTTCCCTCATGCGTGTTCAGTCTATAGTCCTTATGTAGCTCCGCCCCTTTTTACCGCTGCGCTCATTGTCTTTTGACTTCCGGTTTGTATTTCCACAGCGATCTTACATATTTATAAATGAACTGCTCATTTTAAATTTGTACATTTGTACAAAACATACATTTGTTATGACATCCGCTTCAAGTCCCACTGTGGTGAAAATCCAGCTTTTAATGTTGTTTATGTGTCTATGTGTTGTTTTTAATGTGCTTTAAGACACACCATGTGTAAATTCGACACCATTGCTGAGTATTTTCTCCTTAAAACTGCAGTGAACCAAAGACAGTCTCAAAAACACGCTTTGAAATCGCTGGTGTTTCTGACGTCACAAACTACCTTGTAACCAATCAGATCAACGTGTGATCGTCAACCAGTGGATCTCTGAGCTGAGTGAGTGAATATGAGCTTTAAGGCATAAAATGATTGACTACAGGAGGACTTTTAACATTACAATGCTCATGATAACTTTCCTTAACTCTACAATAAGTAAATCTACATCACCAGCTAAATACTAGCGATGCCATAGAAATATACAGAGCTACCGCAAAAACGGAAGTTCAAAGACAAAATTCTAGAGACGTTTCTCTTGCGCATAAAGTATGTAGGCTATAATCAGCCGATTATTTTTACGATTAATCGAGTACTCGTATAATTTAACAAGTGAACAATAGCCTTTTGTTTTTCAAGAAATTGGTCAATTACTTTGACGGTTAATTGAGTACTCGTATAATTTAACAAGTGAACAATAGCCTTTAGGTGTCCAAGTAATCGGATGATTATTTTTACGATTAATCGAGTACTCGTATAATTTAACAAGTGAACAATAGCCTTTAGGTGTCTAAGTAATCGGATGATTATTTTGGTGATTAATCGAGTACTCGTATAATTTAACAAGAGAACAATAGCCTTTAGGTGTCTAAGTAATCGGATGATTATTTTGGTGATTAATCGAGTACTCGTATAATTTAACAAGTGAACAATACCCTTTAGGTGTCCAAGTAATCGGATGATTATTTTTACGATTAATCGAGTACTCGTATAATTTAACAAGTGAACAATATCCTTTAGGTGTCTAAGTAATCGGATGATTATTTTGGAGATTAATCGAGTACTCGTATAATTTAACAAGTGAACAATAGCCTTTAGGTGTCTAAGTAATCGGATGATTATTTTTAGGATTAATCGAGTACTCGTATAATTTAACACCTGAACAATAGGCCTTTGGTCTTCAAGTAATTGGTTGATTATTTTGGCGATTAATCAAGTACTCATATAATTTAACAAGTGAACAATGGCCTTTAGGTGTCCAAGTAATTGGTTGATTATTTTGGCGATTAATCGAGTACTCATATAATTTCACACGTGAACAATAGGCTTTTGGTCTTCAAGTAATTGGTCGATTATTTTGACAATTAATCGAGTACTCATATAATTTAGCAAGTGAACAATAGCCTTTAAAATTACTTAAAATGCATATTATAACAATGAGGCAATAATAATTGGTTCACATAAAGTATGGTTTTATTGAACAACACTGTTAAAATACATAATGGAAAGGAAAGGAAAACCTTATCCATTTTTAGTACATCGTTGTTGTGTAAACACACCCTCGTTTACTCTCTCTCTCTCTCTATATATATATATATATATATAGATATATATACATACACTCACTGGTCAGTTTATTAGCTACACCTGTTCAGCTGCTCATTAGCATAAATATCTAATCAGCGAATCACATGTCAGGAACTCAGCGCGTTTAGGCATGTAGACTTGAGCAGCTTTGGGATCTGGTCATTTTTTTGTGAACTGTTCCTTTTAATAAACAGAAACAAAGAATCCAAAGAAAACTGATGCAGTAATTCTCACAGAAACGTGTATTTTCCAGGTTTGTCTGTTTCTTATATTGCTGAGCCTGCGGTTCTGACCACACACACACACACACCCACACACGTGTCCTGCGCCGTGTTTTATTCTCACGTGCTTGATGGATTTCAACCACAATCTGACAATTTTGTGTGTAAAAATGATGTGTGGCTGTGTGTGTGTGTGTTATATAATGATGATTCATAAACATTTTTGCTCTGTAATTGTAAGTAATGCAGCAAGTTTTGTAGTTTTGTAGTTGTTGGTTCTGGTTGGTTTTGATGTACGCCAGTTATGTCTGTAAAAAAAAAAAAAAAAAGTTCAGTGACTGAGATCCAGTGAGAACCGTGTTATCTTTGGTCTCAGATAGACATCAGGTGTGTGAGTGCGTGTGTGTGTGTGCGCGTGTTGTGTGTGTGTGTGTGTGTGAGTGTGAGTGTGAGTGTGCGCGTGTTGTGTGTGTGTGCGCGTGTTGTGTGTGTGTGAGTGAGTGAGTGAGAGTGTGAGTGTGAGTGTGTGTGTGTGCGCATGTTGTGTGTGTGTGTGTGTGTGTGTGTGTGTGTGTGTGTGTGAGTGAATGTGTGAGTGAGTGTGAGTGTGCGTGTGTTGTGTGTGTGCGCGTGTTGTGTGTGTGTGAGTGTGAGTGTGAGTGTGAGTGTGTGTGTGTGTGTGTGTGTGGTCCTCACTAAAAAGGCTTATAAATCTGCCAAAACATGTTTGTATTCGATCTAGTGTTTTGCACGGTTATGTAATGTTTGGGCTTGTGTTAGATAGGCGATAGAAAATATCATTAACCTGATATAAAATCATACGTCTATGCGTTGTCCTCACTAATATAGTGAAACAAACGTGTGTGTGTGTGTGTGTGTGTGTGTGTGTGTGTGTGTGTGTGAGAGACGAGTCGGCTCTGAGTTATGACTGCAGCACATGGCCTGTGCATGACATCACTGGTTCATCAGCATCCATAAACAGAACACACATGTTCCCTCTGGCATGTGTGTGTGTGTGTGTGTGTGTGCGTGTGTGTGTGTGAGTCCTCAGATCATCAGCAGACGTAATTGTTTCTCGGTGACCTTTGTGGACAGGGTCGATGACATCACCTGTAACTCACACGCTACGCTCTTAAAGCTGGAGTGTGTGTCATAGTTTAGATGCTTATTGGATCTTATTTTAAAAGTGTTTCTCATATTTCACTTTAATGTTCGCAGTCGAACAGAAGTCGGTCGTTCACTTCCTGATCAGTGGATATCGACCAGCACAACTATTCTAATGCTGGACGTGTCCGACAGCTGAGACTCAGAACTGAGTGGATTGTTTTAATTATAATATATTATTGTTGTTTTACCATGTAAATTATTTTAACCATACATTGTAGGCTACTAATAATTTATGATATTAATTAAATCTGTAAAATCAGTGTAAAATAATTTACATTTATTTTTAATAATAATTTATAATTTGTTAATAACTGTTTTATTATTATTATTATTATTTTGTTTTAAATTATTTAATTAATTTTAATATTATTTTATTGTATTATTTAACTTTAATAAAATAGTATCATTTTGAAACGTCCACTTATTTTCTAATTTAAATAATTTAATGAATTATATATGAATATTTGTTATAATGTAATTTTTTTTAATAAAATCGTATCTTTATTATTATTTTTGTTTTAATCATTTAGCATTTTAATCATACATTATATTTATATATTTTTTGTTTTATAATGTAAACATTGTTTATTTTATTTTAATCATTAATTATTATTACTATTTTATTGTTTTATAATGTAGAAATTTTATTTTATAATTTTTTTTTTATAAAATCTTATCTTTATTATTATTATTATTATTATTAATCATTTAGCATTTTAATCATACATTATTATTAACATTTCTATTGTTTTATAATGTAGATTATTCTATTTTATAAATTATTTTTATTTTATTTATTTTTTAAATGATCATTATTTTTATTTGTTTTATTATATAAATATTTATTCATTTAGCTGACGCTTTTATCCAAAGCGACTTACAATTGCTATATATGTCAGAGGTCGCACGCCTCTGGAGCAACTAGGGGTTAAGTGTCTTGTTCAGGGACACATTGGTGTCTCACAGTGGATTCGAACCCGGGTCTCTCACACCAAAGGCATTTGTCTTATCCATTGCGCCACACCACCCCTATGATATATAATTACTATTTATGTTATTATTTTAATTTAAATCTAATCATTATTAGATTATCCACTGATACGGTGGAGAAGGTGTTGTTTGTGAAGCCGTTATTGTACGAGTTGTGTTCGATCTTCTGTGGTTCCAGCTGTTTTCTCCATCATTCCTGTGTGTGTGTGTGTGTGTGTGTGTGTGTGTGTGTGTGTGTGTGTGTGTGTGTGTGTGTGTGTGTGAACGCTCACACCGTTACCTCAAACACCAGCCGCTTCAGGAATGATAATGACAGAAACATTCCCGCTGGAAAAACACACACTGATTCTTCTCCTCTTTACGCACGTCTGCGTCTCCTTCCAGTGTCCCAGCATGCACCTGTGCCGACCTGTCCCATGATGCACCTCTGCATGCCGTTCCTGTGAGGACACGTCTGTGTTTGAAGGAGATTCACACACACACACACACACACACACGTATTGATCTGGATATTCATGCAGGAGTGTCTCAGATGCAGATATTGTTGCATAAGCGTCTGGAAACTTCATTCTCATATTCACTATCAGTGTTTCTGTGACACGATTTATTAATCTCTGTTAACGCTAGTTAATAAAAAACAGCTGTTCATTGTTGGTTCATGATTGTTCAAATGCATTAAATAATATTAACAGATGCAACCGATGAATTAGAAAATGTTGAAATTAAAATGAACTGAGATTAATAAATGCTGTAAGTTTTGTTTATTGCTCATGTTAATAAATGGAACCTTTTTTTAAAGTGTTTCCTTTATTTTACAGTGTAGAATTATTTTATTATTTTATTTTAATAGATTATTAATATTATTGGTAATTTAATTATTAATAAATTAAATATTATTATTATTATTTAATAATAAATAAAATACATTTAATTATTATTATGTATAATGTAGAATTATTTTATGTAAATTATTTTACTGTGTAAAATTGGTCATATAATTATTAACACATTAAATTATTATTTTACAATGTATAATTATTTTATAATTTCACTTTAGTAAATTATTACCATTTTACTGTGTAAAATTGGTCATTTAATTATTAATAACTTAAATTATAATTATTTTACAATGTAGAGTTATTGTATAATTTCATTTATATAATTTATTTTATTGTGTAAAATATTATTTTACTATTTCTAGAATTATTTTATAATTTCATTTGAAGAAATTATTACTATTTTGCTGTATACATTTTGTAATTTAATTATTAATAAATTTAATTATTATTATTTACTATGTAGAATTATTTTATAATTTTAAATTAATAAATTATTATATGTGTAAACAATTGGTGTTTTTTTTACAGTGTATCATTATTTTAGCATTTAATTTTTAATAATAATAATTGATATTATTTTATGTACAATTATTTTTGTATTTAATTGGAATAAATAATCATTATTTTTAACTACACCGTTCATTGTTTAGTTCAGTTGAACTGATGATTTTTTGATGAAGTTTTAATATATAATATATATTAATGCCTGTAACTTTAGCTGATCACCAAAGACAAAATAAATGATATATAAATATAACCGTATGATTATATCATTCTACCCATTTAAACTATACAGTAAAGTGTAATTTATTCCTGTGATCAAAGCTGAATTTTCAGCATCATTACTCCAGTCTTCAGTGTCACATGACCCTTCAGAATGATGGAGAAGCATCTCATGTCATCACACACACACACACACACACACACACACACACACACACACACACACACACACAGGAGCGTCAGCTGTTCTAGAGTCATTAACCGTCTGATGTCCATGTTGGGTCATGTGACCGTCGTGAACACACACAGGTTATTCAGGAATGTGTGTGTGAAGTTATTCATGTCACGACTCTGACCTCAGTTATCATCATATTTCTCAGCCAACTTTAACATATATCATTACATGAACTAACCCTCAACCAAACCCTAATCCTACCCTTACCCTGTAGTAAGTACATGTAGTTTATTAATATTACTCAGTACTTAAATATATAATTACACTGTAACAATGTGTAACACTTTATTTTAAGGTGTCGTTGTTACAGTGTAATTCTATATTAAGTACTGAGTAATATTAATAAACTACATGTACTTACTACAGGGTTAGGGTAGGATTAGGGTTTGGTTGGGGGTTAGTTCATGTAATTATGCATAATTTATTGTTATTACTGTAGGTTCATGTAACATATGTAACAAGGACACTGTAAAATAAAGTGTTACTGTAACCTGTTGCATTCCCGGGATCAAACGTGTGCTTATGAAACTCTCATAACTTAATGTTTTTCAACTACAACCATATTGTATCTGATCAGTAACTTAATGAGTAAATGAACAAAAATGTTACCATGTTTTTACCGTGCTATTACCTCATTAAAAGGGGGTAACCCTTTTCGTTAATTAAAAAATTGAGAAATTCTTTGAAATTTTAAATGTTACAAGAACTACAGCAAAATCTAGTGTATATATATACATATATATATATATTTATTTTTATCAATGTTTATAGGAAATTTTATTTGAATATATCATTAAAATTAAATTTATAAAAACATATAATATGAGAATTAGCATTGACTTCAGTGACAAACTACACTTTCTTTTTCTAACAAAACAACATCAGTATTAAATTAATGTTTTAAAACAAAATATATTGATTTTACTTGCATAAACTTTAACTTCCAGATGATAAACAGCCTGAATCTGCATCTTTCCTTACATATTTACACTGTTTGATCCATGAACTTCTGATCTACAAACAAACATTAATTTTCCATTATTACACACGTAATACGCATCTGCATGACGTCATCGCTTCACAAATTCGCATTTTTGTTGTTTACATGGAGACTGTTTTCAAAAGTTTGTTTCCCAAAACGCTGTTGTCATGGAAACGAATGACCAAAATGCTGTTGTCGTGGAAACGAATGACCAAAACGCTGTTGTCGTGGAAACGAATGACCAAAACGCTTTTGTCATGGAAACGAATGACCAAAACGCATAAAAAGTTTTACGTTTTTAGTTGAAAATGGTGTCGTTTAAACAGACCCTCAGTTTAAATGGTTAAATCTCTTTTACATTTTCTCTTAAAAAAAATGTATTATAAAAATCTGAAATAAATGTATATTTTGGCAGTCTTAACACATATCGAAAGTTTAATTTTCGTATAATTATTTTGTATATATAAATACACACACACACGCATCTATATATTTAAGAAATATTTGCATGTATATACTGTGTATATATATTTATATATAATTTATATTATACATAAATATAAATATTTTATATATAAATAACACATATTTCTTAAATGTATACATGCATGTGTGTGTATTTATATATACAAAATACTCATACACAGCACACACACATATATTATGTAAACTTTTATTTTGGATGCCAAGCACAAAAAATACAAAATAATAATAATACTGCACAGACCAGAATGCATTAGGAGGGAATTTATTTATTCACCAAAATGTCATTTTTTCCTGGAGTGCAACATCAGTTATGGAGGATCTTCATGCATCTTTATACACACAGCAACACGAGTAAACGAGTAAACGATGACGAGCTGTTGTTGTGGCGTGAACTGGCCCTTTAAGCGGAACATGATGTTCATGACATCATCAGAATAACAAACAGGAAGGAAGAAGCCGGTTGCCATGGCGACAGCATCTGTTGTTGTTTTGATTGTTTGCGCTTGTTTTGTTTACGGCTCCGCTTGATGTGTGTGTGCTGGTGGTGATTGTGTTCCTGCTCGATAATATCCACGAGCTGTTATTAATCTGTGTGATGATGTCATTGTTCATGTCACAAATGATTACGTTGTGTTATTGTTTAAGGATTTTGACCCATTTTGGGGAGTTCGTCCGATGTTGTTACGAACTGCTCCGAGACACGAAGGTTGAGATCCAAATGCAGCTTTAATTAAGGGGCAATCCAGACACGTAATCCAATATACAGGCAAGAAATCCAAAAACCAAGAGACATGAAACCAGGGAAAACGCTCGGAAATGCAGTGCAACAACATACAAAACTTCGCAGTGAGTGAATGAACATGGTATAAATAGGCTGAGACTAACAGGGTGATGAGACACAGGTGAAAGCAATCAGTGATGATCAGTCCGGGCAGAGAGTTCTGGGAAATGTAGTTTGTGAGGGAGTGATAATAGTCTGGTGTGGAGTGCCCTCTGGTGGCTCTCAGGGGCACTCCAGCTGGTGACCGTTACAGTGCTGTATTTTAGTTCGATAATGTTTTTTTATTTAATATTTTGTATTTTTAGGGGGTTTTGTGGTCCTGAGTTATATGAAGTCTGTAGTTTATAGTCTATTTATTCACTTTTTTGAGCATAGAGAATTTAAAATTAAATTTCCAGCTTCAAACTAAAGTTGAAAAATGTATATAAAAAAGTTAAATTAAAAAAGTTCTCTTTAAATGATGTTTTATAAACAAAGTTCGGGAGGAGCACGTTCAAATAATCAATCCAATCTACTCGTCATCAAACAATTACCATGTCTACCCTATCAGCATGAGGAAGCATATATATATACAGTGCTATGCATAAGTTTAGGCAACCATGCTAAAGTTGACTAAAAAGAGGAATAAAAAATCATATTTTGCAAATTTAACTTAATGCCTTATTTAAAAAAATTAGGAAAAATCCAACCTTTAAGGACACCAATTTTCTTTGTGAATGAATAATGTATCGTAAATAAATAAATGTTCTTCCTTAAAAAACAGGGTGCATAAGTTTGGGCACCACTATGTTAAATTCCCATAGAGGCAGGCAGATTTTTATTTTTAAGTATTTTTTTTTTTTTTTTTTTTAGGATACTATGCATCCTGATAAAGTTCCCTTGGCCTTTGGAATTAAAATAGCCCCACATCATCACATAGCCTTCACTATACCTAGAGATTGGCATGATTTTATTTCAGTTAGCCTAATAGCTAGTTTGATTTGCATTGAGAGATGATCTTATGGAAAGTACTCCATGCCAATCTCTAGGTATGGTGAAGGCTATGTGATGATGTGGGGCTATTTTAATTCCAAAGGCCAAGGGAACTTTATCAGGATGCATAGTATCCTAAAAAAAAAAAAAAAAAAATACTTAAAAATAAAAATCTGCCTGCCTCTATGGGAATTTAACATAGTGGTGCCCAAACTTATGCACCCTGTTTTTTAAGGAAGAACATTTATTTATTTACGATACATTATTCATTCACAAAGAAAATTGGTGTCCTTAAAGGTTGGATTTTTCCTAATTTTTTAAAATAAGGCATTAAGTTAAATTTGCAAAATATGATTTTTT
>JAJAQA010000015.1:2026979-2034479 GCA_021464565.1 Rutilus rutilus
ATCTATCCATCATAAGTGCATCTGTCCATCATAAAAGTGCATCTATCCATCATAAGTGCATCTGTCCATCATAAAAGTGCATCTGTCCATCATAAAAGTGCATCTGTCCATCATAAAAGTGCATCTATCCATCATAAGTGCATCTGTCCATCATAAAAGTGCATCTGTCCATCATAAGTGCATCTATCCATCATAAAAGTGCATCTGTCTATCATAAGTGCATCTATCCATCATAAAAGTGCATCTGTCCATCATAAAAGTGCATCTGTCCATCATAAAAGTGCATCTATCCATCATAAAAGTGCATCTATCCATCATAAGTGCATCTGTCCATCATAAAAGTGCATCTGTCTATCATAAGTGCATCTATCCATCATAAAAGTGCATCTGTCCATCATAAGTGCATCTGTCCATCATAAAAGTGCATCTGTCCATCATAAAAGTGCATCTGTCCATCATAAAAGTGCATCTATCCATCATAAGTGCATCTGTCCATCATAAAAGTGCATCTGTCTATCATAAGTGCATCTATCCATCATAAAAGTGCATCTGTCCATCATAAGTGCATCTGTCCATCATAAAAGTGCTTCTATCCATGATAAAAGTGCATCTGTCCATCATAAAAGTGCTTCTATCCATCATAAGTGCATCTGTCCATCATAAAAGTGCATCTGTCTATCATAAGTGCATCTATCCATCATAAGTGCATCTGTCCATCATAAAAGTGCATCTATCCATTATAAAAGTGCATCTGTCCATCATAAAAGTGCATCTGTCCATCATAAAAGTGCATCTGTCCATCATAAAAGTGCATCTGTCCATCTGTCCATCATAAAAGTGCATCTGTCCATCATAAGTGCTTCTATCCATCATAAAAGTGCATCTGTCTATCATAAGTGCTTCTATCCATCATAAAAGTGCATCTGTCCATCATAAAAGTGCATCTGTCTATCATAAGTGCATCTATCCATCATAAGTGCATCTGTCCATCATAAAAGTGCATCTGTCCATCATAAGTGCTTCTATCCATCATAAAAGTGCATCTGTCCATCATAAAAGTGCATCTGTCTATCATAAGTGCATCTATCCATCATAAGTGCATCTGTCCATCATAAAAGTGCATCTGTCCATCATAAGTGCATCTGTCCATCATAAAAGTGCATCTGTCCTTCATAAGTGCATCTATCCATCATAAAAGTGCATCTATCCATGATAAAAGTGCATCTGTCCATCATAAAAGTGCATCTGTCCATCATAAGTGCATCTGTCCATCATAAAAGTGCATCTGTCCATCATAAGTGCATCTGTCCATCATAAAAGTGCATCTGTCCATCATAAGTGCATCTATCCATGATAAAAGTGCATCTATCCATGATAAAAGTGCATCTGTCCATCATAAAAGTGCATCTGTCCATCATTAAAGTGCATCTGTCCATCATAAAAGTGCATCTGTCCATCATAAGTGCATCTGTCCATCATAAAAGTGCATCTATCCATTATAAAAGTGCATCTGTCCTTCATAAGTGCATCTATCCATCATAAAAGTGCATCTATCCATTATAAAAGTGCATCTGTCCTTCATAAGTGCATCTATCCATCATAAAAGTGCATCTATCCATGATAAAAGTGCATCTGTCCATCATAAAAGTGCATCTGTCCATCATAAGTGCATCTGTCCATCATAAAAGTGCATCTATCCATCATAAAAGTACATCTGTCCATCATAAAAGTGCATCTATCCATCATAAAAGTGCATCTGTCCATCATAAAAGTGCATCTATCCATCATAAGTGCATCTGTCCATCATAAAAGTGCATCTGTCCATCATAAGTGCATCTGTCCATCATAAAAGTGCATCTATCCATCATAAAAGTACATCTGTCCATCATAAAAGTGCATCTATCCATCATAAAAGTACATCTGTCCATCATAAAAGTGCATCTATCCATCATAAAAGTGCATCTATCCATCATAAAAGTGCATCTATCCATCATAAGTGCATCTGTCCATCATAAAAGTGCATCTATCCATCATAAAAGTACATCTGTCCATCATAAAAGTGCATCTATCCATCATAAAAGTGCATCTGTCCATCATAAAAGTGCATCTATCCATCATAAGTGCATCTGTCCATCATAAAAGTGCATCTATCCATCATAAGTGCATCTGTCCATCATAAAAGTGCATCTGTCCATCATAAGTGCATCTGTCCATCATAAAAGTGCATCTATCCATCATAAAAGTACATCTGTCCATCATAAAAGTGCATCTATCCATCATAAAAGTACATCTGTCCATCATAAAAGTGCATCTATCCATCATAAAAGTGCATCTATCCATCATAAAAGTGCATCTATCCATCATAAGTGCATCTGTCCATCATAAAAGTGCATCTATCCATCATAAAAGTATATCTATCATCATAAAAGTGCATCTATCCATGATACAACTGATTGTATTTGTCTGAAAGAAGAAGGTCATACACACCGAGGATGAGTTGAGGGAGAGTAAATCATGGGCTAATTTCATTTTTGGGAGAACTATCCCTTTAAGGGCTTTAGTGAGGGAAAGAATTACAATAACATGATGCATTGTGCAGTGGTGGAGGAAGTACTGAATCTCAGTACTTAAGTAAAAGTACAAATAACCAGAGACATATTTACTTTAGTAAAAGTAGAAGTACCACAATGAAAACCCTACTTAAGTAAAAAGTACCTGATTTTAAATGTACTTTAAGTATTAAAAGTACTTGCATAATTTATTCTCTTAATGTCATATTCTAATAATTAGGGCTGTAACAATATGCAATATGAATCCGAAATCGCTACACTCAGATCTACGAACCTGTGTCGCGGTGTGAGAAGGCAGAATCGCGACACACCCCTTTATTTGAAGTTAACATTATACAATACGTAGACCTACACCACAAAACTAGTTGAGGATAAATTATTTAATATTGGGCAATTCCAGCATTATAAACGGGACATTTGCAGTAAAAACTTGAAATATAAATTCTCAGAAAATGCATTTAATACATAGGCTATTGAAAAATATCAGTCTACACGTTTTATATTTAATATGAGGGAAATAGGCTAGTCTACACGTGTTACGGGACACAACAAATCTTTAACTTTTAGGTAGCAAAATATTTTTTAGTAATTCTGTGAATTAGACTGCGCAAACCAAAAGTAATACCCACCGGATGAAGAAGGGTTGGCTCTCCACAGAACATAAAATACTCATTTTCATTTATTTTTCGTGTTCCCATTTATGAGGAAAAAACAATGTAACGGACGTGAGCGCTCTGAAAGCGGCACTAAAAGACTGCTTTAAAACTTTCACAGAGACCTCAAGCAGAAAGCACAAAGCCTTTTTTTTAAAAGTGAATTTCGTTTTGTATTAATTGTATCTTAATTTTAATCAATGTTTCATCAACCAATTGCCTGGATTTAATAAATGAGAAGTAAATATAGTAGAAAATAGATAATCACGACACGGAGGCGCCGGCGTGTGAACTGGAGCTGGTCTCATAAATGAACCGAAACTCAGCGTGTAAGGTACCCTACTTCCCTCACAGACCTGATAAATATATCTTTAGACAGCTTTAAATGTGTACTTTTAAACAGAACAATTCAAAACGAAAGAAAACAGACTGCTCCGTATGAAATGCGCATTTCTCTCTGGCGTGTTCACTACTGCGAAGATCAACTTCATCTTTGCAGCCGACACAGAAAACACTTGTTTATTAATAAACAATTAATTGCTATATTTTACATATTCATTACTTTTGCTGGTTCCTTGTGACAGCTTAGGTGCTTTATTGGCAGCGCCACCATGAACGCGTCAGCACCGAAAACATGGAGATTTTTTTCAATCCCTGTTTTGGCAGGGGGAAAACTGATCAGAAAATGTAACGAAACGTTGTAGAAATCTAGTGGAGTAGAAAGTATAATAATTGCTGCAAAAAGTAACGAAGTAAAAGTCAAAAGTATGCACTACTGATTCTACTTAAGTACTTAACTTAAGTAAAGTAACAAAGTATTTGTACTTCGTTACATTCCACCACTGGCATTGTGAACAACATAATCAAATTAAAAATGGAGAAATATAAAACTGCTCATTTACAAATGTTGATTATTCATATAAAACAATATATTTTTAGTTTATCGCAAAATATGCATATCATTCGGAGTGATTCATGGGAGCGGGCGGAGCTAACGAGAGATTTTGGCTTGTTTCAACTCTGATTGGTGGAGTTTTCTGCACAGCATCATGGGTAATGTAGTTCTTCACCACGAATTCTGCTGTTAAACACGGTTGATTAAAAACTAAGTTGAAGTAATGTGAGCAAATACCCTCGATTAACGACCTCGTAGCTCACAGTTTAGAAGTTATCGTTAAAAATCTATTTCAAAATCAAATGTTGTATATTTGAACCCTATAAGCTTGTGTACTGAAGAGTGCAGGGATGGAACGAGGGAACGTTTGTCTGTTTTCATGACCTTTGACCCCGAATCCCAGCCTCAAAACGTTCCGTCCATCAGTCCATTAGTGTGTCGTCCTGGATCTCTGCGTTTATTTATCAGAACTCTGTGTGTGTGTGTGTGTGTGTGTGTGTGTGTGTGTGTGTGTGTGTGTGTGTGTGTGTGTGTGTGTGTGTGTGTGTGTGTGTGTGTGTGTGTGTTTAAAGCGCTTCATTTCCTCTGTCTGCGTCAGTGAGATGGAGAGGTGCGATTGAATGACCCAAACCATCACACACACACACACACACACACACACACACACACACACACACACACACACACACACACACACACAGGACGTGAGCCAGATCGAACCCCTGTCCAGTGGTGTGTTTGTTGAGTCTCCGTTGTTGAAAATACATTCCTGCGAGACCTTGTTAATATTTATGGCTAATCGCTCGCTCACACACACACACACACACACACACACACACACACACTCGCCGTGGGTCATGCTCGGGTTGTGCTCGTCTCCGGGGTGTTCGAGTGTCTGGGAACAATGTTGTTTTTTCCTCCTGTTTGTGTTCGTTTCAAATGTGTGTGTTTCTACAAGCTCTTATAATCTCACCAGTGCCGGCAGCCAATCAGGACGCAGCGTTGTGTTATCCTGGGGTTATGAGGTCATGATCGGAATATATTTCTGTGTTTGTGTGAGTGTGTGTGTGTGTGTGTGTGTGTGTGTGTGTGTGTGTGTGTGTGTGTGTGTGTGTGTGTGTGTGTGTGTGTGTGTGTGTGTGTGTGTGTGTGTGTGAGGGTGAGTGTGTGTGTAAGTGTGTGTGTGTGTGTGTGTGTGTGTGTGTGTGTGTGTGTGTGTGTCAAGTCAAGTCAAGTCAAGTATATTTGTATAGCGCTTTTCACAATACAGATTGTATCAAAGCAGCTTCACAGTGTGTGTGGGTGTGTGTGTGGGTGTGTGTGAGTGAGTGTGTGTGTGAGTGAGTGAGTGAGTGAGTGAGTGAGTGAGTGAGTGAGTGAGTGAGTGTGTGTGTGTGTGTGTGTGTGTGTGTGTGTGTGTGTGTGTGTGTGTGTGTGTGTGTTTTTGTGAGTGTGAGTGTGTGTGTGTGTGTGAGTGAGTGAGTGAGTGTGTGTGTGTGTGTGTGTGTGTGTGTGTGTGTGTGTGTGTGTGTGTGTGTGAGGATTTATCAGTCGTGTTACAGCAGTTAATCGCTTCATCGGTTTACACGTAGTTTGGAATTCTGGGAAATGGGATGTTTAATGGCTCTTTACCTGTATCCATGGCAACAGAACCTTGTTTGGAATCCGCTGACTATATTTGAATTTAATTCCTGAGCTAATTTGGCGGGAAAATCTGCCGAGTTCTACTAGCACACGATCTCCTCCAGTTGTTCTGTTTCTGACGGATATTTCGACTTCATTAGCAGTAATTACACAAACGTCCTTCAGCTCTGGACATGTGAAACACAGTAAAGTCTCTAAAACTCTCAGAACTGCAGTGGAGTAACGCAGATATTGTGTGATAGACGAGCTTTCACGGTTCAGGTGTTCGTTCAGGCTTCTGTCTCTGTGTTGCTGATTCCGGTAAAGAGAGAGGAGAGAGAGCAGCACATGTGAGTGTCTCTTTACCGCAGGAATCCCAGGGCCTGTAATGAAGCTCATTCCTCAGAGCTGTTGAAGTCGAACAAAGCTTCCCTGCGGACACCGAATCCGGGAGAAATGATCCTGACTCTTGCTGGGAATGAGGGACATCATCCTGGGGGGTCCGTGTGCATTCAGAATTCCCTGGAAAATTCCAGCTCCGTGTTTTTCCGTGAGCTCCTGGGAGGAGGGATGAGTTCAGGAACACTGGATCTGTTCCACTCACACATTCCTCACGTTACTGAAGCTCAGTGTGTGTCAGGGTGTTTGAAGGGGTTTGCGTCCTGGATTCTGTTTATTTATTTTTTTTTACTTCACCTTTTGGTATGAATTTTTCTTCTTTTACTGTTATTTATATATATATATATTTATAAATGCATATAAGCATTAAAAATTTATTCTTTTAATCATTTTTTTCTTTTTGACCACCTTTTGGTGTGGATTTGTCTTCTTTTACTATTACTAAATATACATATATATACTTGTTTCAGTATTTATTTATTTATTTTTATACTTTTTGACCATCTTTTGTTCTGATTTTATCTTTTTATTGTTTTATTTTGTATTTTACATTATTCTTTTTTATTTCAACTTTTGAAATCAAATTAAACAATTAAATACAATTAAAAATCAAAAAGAATAATGTAAAATACAAAAGAAAATAATAAAAAAATAATACAAAAATAAGATAAAATCAATATACAGTAAATATACATATATAAATAATATTAAACATATTTAAAAAAATTATATAAAAAATAATAGTAAAAGAAGAAAATTTCAAACCAAAAGGTGGTCAGAAAGAATAAAATGAACAAAATAATGATTTTTAATGCTAATGTAAAATACAAAATAAAACAATGTGTAATACTAAAAATAAAAGATAAAAAAAGATAAAAATAATAAAAGATAAAATCAGAACAAAAGATGGTCAAAAAGTATTAAAAAATAAAGAAAAAAATAATAATACTGAAACAAATATGACTATATATATATATATATATTCATTTAATTTCATTTCATTTATTATACAGGAAAATTTAAAAGCAACAATTAAGTTACAATAAACGGGCCTGACTCAGTTTAAAAACTGGTTTACAGCAGGTTCCTGTTCTGCAGCAACATAGAACAATGATCACAATTTCGGCACATTTAAACAAAACATTATAACTAATTAAACAAATACAGACAAATACAACATTATACAGACAAATACAACATTCAACATGAATGTTGATAGTAATAGTAAAAGAAGGGAAAATCTTTCTAAAAGAAGAAAAATCCACACCAAAAGGTGGTCAAAAAGAATATAATGATTAAAAGAATAATTTTTTATATGCTTTAATGGATTTATAAATATATATATAAATAATAGTAAAAG
>JAJAQA010000015.1:2039479-2046979 GCA_021464565.1 Rutilus rutilus
ATACAGTTGCTAAGATGTTCTGGGTAGTTTCTAAGGTGTTGCTATACAGTTGCTAAGATGTTCTGGGTAGTTTCTAAGGTGTTGCTATATAGTGTTCTGGGCAGTTGCCAGGGTGTTGCTATACAGTTGCTAAGATGTTCTGGGTATTTTCTAAGGTGTTGCTATATAGTGTTCTGGGCAGTTGCCAGGGTGTTGCTATACAGTTGCTAAGATGTTCTGGGTAGTTTCTAAGGTGTTGCTATACAGTTGCTAAGATGTTCTGGGTAGTTTCTAAGGTGTTGCTATATAGTGTTCTGGGCAGTTGCCAGGGTGTTGCTATACAGTTGCTAAGATGTTCTGGGTATTTTCTAAGGTGTTGCTATATAGTGTTCTGGGCAGTTGCCAGGGTGTTGCTATACAGTTGCTAAGATGTTCTGGGTATTTTCTAAGGTGTTGCTATATAGTGTTCTGGGCAGTTGCCAGGGTGTTGCTATACAGTTGCTAAGATGTTCTGGGTAGTTTCTAAGGTGTTGCTATACAGTTGCTAAGATGTTCTGGGTAGTTTCTAAGGTGTTTGCTATATAGTGTTCTGGGCAGTTGCCAGGGTGTTGCTATACAGTTGCTAAGATGTTCTGGGTATTTTCTAAGGTATTGCTATATAGTTAAAACAGTATTCTGGGCAGTTGCCAGGATGTTGCTTATGTGGTTGCCAAGGTGTTCTGAGTGGAATATACATTGTTGCTATACAGTTGCTAAGATGTACTGGGTAGTTTCTAAGGTGTTGCTATATAATTGAAAGTGTTCTGGGCAGTTGCCAGGGTGTTGCTTATGTGGTTGCTAAGGTGTTCTGAACACCTTAACTTTTCTTGCTATAGAGTTATTGCTGTACTCATACTTTTCTCGCTATACAGTGCCTAGTGTGTTCTGGGTAGTTTCTATGGTGTTGCTATATAGTTGAAAGTGTATTCTGGGTAGTTGCCAGGGTGTTGCTATATGGTTGCTAAGGTGTACTGAGTTGTAAATCCTTTTTTACACAGTTGCTAGGGTGTTCTAGGTAGTTTCTAGTGTGTTGCAATGTGATTGCTAAGTGTTCTGAGTTGTATACACTTTTCTTGCTATACAGTTGTTAGGCTGTTCTTGGGTGTTGCTATATGGGTGTTAAGGTTTTCAGAATGGGAAATACTTTGTTGCTATACAGTTGCTAGGGTGTTCTATGTGGTTGCTAGGGAGTTTCGGTGCAGTTACTATGACATTTCGAGTGGTTGCTATGCAGTTGCTGGGCTTTTCTGAGATGGGGCGCAACTGCGTCTTTTGTTTTGCTGGTTTAGTTTAAGAAGTGTCTGCTTAATGAGTGATTATAAATGTATTTCTGTTTCAGACGGAGGCCGTGAAAGATGCGTTGACGAAGCTCGGCCTGAATATCGTCGAGATGACTGATGAATCGGCCACTCTGGACGGAGGAGATGTCCTGTTCACAGGTATCAGTTCAGTCTATACCTTTCATTTTTTTAATACAAATTCATGTATGTGCTGATAAACAACCAATCACAGATGATCAAAAAACTGTTCTTTTAAACAGTTTTCCTAAAATCTGCAGCTGTGAATCCTCTTCTGACGGTGAGGAAATGTTTCTCCGTCTAATGTACATTCCCAGCAAGCAGTTTTGCGTTTAAAAGACGTCTAATAGCCCAGACGTCTAGGCTAAAACAAGGCAAAATTTGGGCTGTCAGTGAAAATGTAATAGACGTGTAACACCGTGTGCTAACTACACACAACGCGCGATAAAAGGTTCTTCCCCCAGTGTTTGTCCTAACCAGCTGCGACGGCGACACGCGACGACTCGATTTTAGAAACGGTTTCTATTTTTCTGCGACGTCGCGCTGGAACAACAAACACAGAGTGTGGCGATGATAATCTCAGGTGCTGTTTATGTGTTTTATTTAATGTTAAAAGCGTGTCATGTGACTCTGAATATCATTTAGTGCTCCAGCTTTGTAGCCGTAAAAGCAACAGTGGATAATTCACCTCAGATCTTGAAATTAAACAAATGGAAACAAGAACGTTCAAACTATGAACAAACAAGTGTATTCTGTGGCAAAGATTGTTTTAGTAACTCAGTAGCCTATGTGTTTGAATAATGTTTAAATGGTGTAATATTTGTGAATTTGATTATGTAGCGACTTATCCATTTTCTTGCGAGTGCCGTCAAGATTACTCTCTGGTGCCGCGAGACTCCGCCCACACGCTGTTCTGATTGGCTGACTCCACCCACACACTGTTCTGATTGGCTGACTCCGCCCACACACTGTTCTGATAGGCTGACTCCGCCCACACACTGTTCTGATAGGCTGACTCCGCCCACACACTGTTCTGATTGGCTGACTCTGCCCACACGCTGTTCTGATTGGCTGACTCCGCCCACACGCTGTTCTGATTGACTAGTCATCAATTAGATAAAGAAATGAAATGAGTGAAGGAATGAAACTAAACACCTTGTAATCACTGTTGACTTTGCTTACATGATGGAATATCACACATCTCGCAAGTTAATTTGGCAAAAACTCAAGGTTATTCTGGCTAGCAGTGTGTTCCTCATAGCCGGACTGTATCGGGTCTCTAGTTAACCTAGACGGAGAGATGACGGCTCTTGCTTCTGCTGTTCTCTATCGGTGAATGGAAACTGCAGTCGTACACCTAATTGAGTCTGGACTCGTTCCCGGCCAGAAACATTTCCTTCTGGCGTCGTGAAGCTCAACAATGTCCTGTGTGAAACGTTTAGTTGCTACTGTTCTGGACTCAAGCGTCACGTACCTCGGCTCACAGATCAGAAAACGTTTAAAAACAAGGTGATGAATAATTATACAGCTCAATATGAATAATTTGTGTGTGTCATATGTGAACTATTGTAATTATATCTGATATACACCTTTGTTATAATTTTGGCAATTGTCTTATGTAACTGTTTGTTTATTTTGTATTTATTTTGTATTTTGTTGAGCTGAACCAGAGGAACTCTGACCTCTCACTGCACGTGTTTGCTCTCCTTCGATCAGTCCTAGTGTCTGTCAGCAGATCTTCTGTAAACGTGTGTGTTCTGCTGTTCAGGGAGAGAGTTCTTCGTGGGACTATCCAAGAGGACCAATCAGAGAGGAGCGGAGATCCTGGCCGACGCATTTAAGGTGAATCCATCCATCCATCCATCCATCCATCCATCCATCCATCCATCCATCCATCCATCCATCCATCCATCCATCCATCCATCCATCCATCCATCCATCCATCCATCCATCCATCCATCCATCCATCCATCCATCCATCCATCCATCCATCCATCCATCCATCCATCCATCCATCCATCCATCCATCCATCCATCCATCCATCCATCCATCCATCCATCCATCCATCCATCCATCCATCCATCCATCCATCCATCCATCCATCCATCCATCCATCCATCCATCCATCCATCCATCCATCCATCCATCCATCCATCCATCCATCCATCCATCCATCCATCCATCCATCCATCCATCCATCCATCCATCCATCCATCCATCCATCCATCCATCCATCCATCCATCCATCCATCCATCCATCCATCCATCCATCCATCCATCCATCCATCCATCCATCCATCCATCCATCCATCCATCCACATATTCAGACTCTCAGTATTCAGTGTGGGAGAATGTGTGTTTTCTGCAAAGTATGAATCATGTCAATGGTTGAACTCTGATTTCTGAATGAAAAGCTCGTTGTAAGAACAGAACATTCTTTTCTAATGTCAGATGCTTTTAACGTCACGATTTCATACCGATCTGCAAACGAGCTTGACGAAGCCCGCGGCTCCTCGCCGTTCTCACGCTCACGGTTTATGGAAACTTCACAAAGTCACCCGGCTCGCTAAAGTGAAAACAGAGATGCTCACAGTACAGCCGACAGATACTTTCTGCAGAAACATTCCCTTGTTCTCTCCTCAAGAATCCCTGAGTAAACGTTCTCCTCTTCCCAGAAGTCTGGAGCGCTTCACGTGTCTTTTTCCAATAAGCAAACAATGTTTTCCACTGTATTTACCAGCTGAGCTAATGTGGTTTATTTGGAGGACGCAAGTTTTTTTATTATGTTTTAATGAGTAAATGTTTTTCCAGTCAGAGCCAAAATGCTTTAGTGCTGATGTGTCCCGACTGGACCCTGTGTTGCAGGACTACGCCGTGTCCATGGTCCCGGTGCAGGGCTATCTCCATCTGAAGAGCTTCTGCAGTATGGTCGGGCCGGATCTCATTGCAATCGGCTCCAGCGAAGCCGCCCAGAAAGCCCTGAAGGTAAACACACCTGGATGTGTCCAAAACACGACAACTGATCTCAAATGCACAGCAAACGTGGACTCCAGTGGAGACTAAGCAGGGACGACGGATACGCTTGGTCAGAACATTGAATTAAAATGGTTCGACTTAAAGGCACACTTATCAAAAGTAGAATTTCGAGAATTAAATAATTGACAACATTGCAGTTGAAATACTGAACATTGAACACACACCCAATGCAGAGTCAGAAATAGGGCTGGGAATCTTAAATATATTCCAACTCTGGAATCGGATACTTGTTATAAAATTAAAATTAATTTCCTTTGTGAGCATTCAATATAACGTTAAACCATTTGAGTGAGAGACTCTGTTTCTGTGTTCGTGTGTATCAGTGTATCGGATCCGTGCAGCTCTTAAAGTGACAGCACTAATATTCCTGCTCTATAATAACACTATAATAACACTGATATTCCTGCTCTATAATAACACTAATATTAATATTCCTGCTCTATAATAACACTAATATTAATATTCCTGCTCTATAATAACACTAATATTAATATTCCTGCTCTATAATAACACTAATATTAATATTCCTGCTCTATAATAACACTAATATTCCTGCTCTATAATAACACTAATATTAATATTCCTGCTCTATAATAACACTAATATTAATATTCCTGCTCTACATACCTTATGCGCCAGAGAATTCAACCGATACCCAATCCTAGTCAGAAACAAACTTTTCCATTAAGGCCCAATATTTGCTCCCTGGAATTGACTTTGTAAGGGCAATTTTTATAATAACCTTATTAAATGTATCTGTGGTTTCTTTAACTCATGTCAGTAGTTCAGTCTTGAAACTTTATTTAAACATTTATCCCTTTATTCATCAGTTCCGATGCTAAAACACATTGGCCCTCATTTATCAAAAGTGCGTACACCAAATATCCAGCGTACACCTGGCGTACACCCAAAACCACGGTGACTTTGAGATTTATCAATATGGGACGTTGGCGTACGGCACGCTCAAATCCTACGCCAGCTCACGAGGTGGTGTACGCACGTTTTGAGTGCGGGAATGCGCAGAAAAACAATTACTAACACCACAAAACGCACTGACAAACTAAAAGATATGATATATTATGACCCACTGTAAAAAAAACAACAACATAGTAATTATAAACTTCAGTGTTTATTTTTGTGCAACATGGACTTCAATGTTTAATTTGTGTGACTTTACCAAAGCATTTGAACTGTAGGCATATGTATTCCTTCAGTTGCGAGCCTGTGCGCTTTACCTGACGTTTCAAGCCTTGTTTATACTTTCGCCTGGCTCTGCAGCACGAGTCTCCGCAGACTGCGCGCGCACCTCCCCAAACGGACGAGGCGTTTACACTCGACGCGCTCGCCGTTGTACTATTCTTTGAAACGATGGTTAGGCCAGGGTTAGGCCCGGCAGGTGTGCACGGGGTTTAGTAATGAAAGGCTTTCAATGACCAAAAAAATCATTCAGACTGACAAAATAACAAAAATGACATTCTTCTTCTTTTAAATAATAATAATAATAATAATAATACAAATAATAATAATAACGACATTCTTCTTCTAAATAACAATAAGCGTCATTAATAATAAAAATCTAGAAATCAATTTTGTTTCTTTCCACTTCCCTGGTTTCGCTTTCTCTTTCTCAAAGACGTTTCTCTTCTTTGCCGTCTTCCGTGTGTCCATGGCGTAACATGAGGGCGTGGGGGGAGCGGAGACTTGAATATATAGGGGCGTGTTATTCTAATGACGCTCGTTTTCAGCCGCGGCATTTATCAAGCGCAGGTATTGCGTACACCTGGATTTCAGAGGTACGCACAGCTTCATAAATCAGGCGATGAGAGGAGTGTAAGCATAATCTTACGCCAATATATACGCCCGTTTCTACGCAAGAATGATAAATGAGGGCCATTCTCTCTAAAACACGCTTCTTCGGCGATCATCCATTATAAAACATTTACCGTACATTAAATTTTGACAACTACATGAATATATGAACTGAGTTCATGCAGAAATACGACGTTCGGTGAGCCGAGAGCGCACACACACTTCTAATGTATCATCTTTACCTTCATTACAATCGTCATCCATCAAAACAGCGACACTAGTTGCTTTTATAAGCCGATCAGATTTGGCTCTCCTTCTGACGTATGAAGAGGATCTTATTATAATATTACCGGCCCTTAATCTGCACGTTTACACACACGGCAAGTGCCGACAGAGACCAGTTCTAACGCAATGATAAAGATCCAGCAAAGCCTGAAACTGCTCTGTGGTTGAGCACAGACGAGCACTGAACACTATTGACCAGAACATGTCACCGCTGTCTTATAAACACCTCAGGAACTGTGGACACTTGTGGAGAAGTTCAACATGATGATGAGATGATCAGTGTAACTCCACAACAACTACACAAATGTCTCCACTAACATTCAGAAACTCTTCCTGAGTCTCTCCGTAAGGCTGCACTCGCTACTGGTGATTCTGGGATTCTGGATGAGTGAGATTGGCCTGTTTTGTTATTGCCGGTAAAGGCTCCGCCCTCTTCTGAACGGAGGCGGGGCTAAAGCTCATTTGCATTTAAAGGGAGACACACAAAATCGGTGTGTTTTTGCTCACACCCGAAAAGGGGCAAATTTGACAAACTATAATAAATGATCTGGTATTTTGAGCTGAAATTTCACAGACACATTCTGGGGACACCAGAGATTTATATTACATCTGGTGAAAAGGGGCATAATATGACACCTTTAAATTAATTTTAAGTTGTCTTTGATTGTCGTTATCAAAATGTTGAACCATAGTCAAAAGCTTTTCACATTAATTTTTTCCGCTAGAATTTGCAAATTATAAGTGAAATCCAAAATCATTTATCCAAACTTGCATTATAGTGTTATTTGCATTTGTTAGCAAACATGGATATTCCCAGGAAGCAAACGCTTAAAATTGCAGGAAACATCCCAGAGTATTGGTTTGAATTTGGCTTGATAATTTCCAGTTGAACACGACGAGTCCAAAGACTTTTTAATGCGCTTCATTCCTCCAGCGTCTCCGGTCTAATGACAATGGACTGTTCTGTGACGCTCGTTCTTGATCGGATTCGGATCAGGAGTTGGCACTGGAACGTCGGGATTTTGTGGGATCGGGACAAACATGAAAACCAAC
>JAJAQA010000015.1:2056979-2066979 GCA_021464565.1 Rutilus rutilus
CACACACAGACTCACACACACAGACTCACACTCACACACAACCACAGCACAGCACAACAACAACACAACACTACACAACAACACAACAGCACAACAACACAACAACAACGCAGCACAATGACACAACTACACAACAGCACAACAACAACGCAACAACACAACTCAACAACAGTCAGCGGCTGTTTGCGGATTGGTTGGCAGATGAATGTCAAATGTTGAATGTCGGCAGATATATATATTTCTTTTACCAAAAAAATTTAATTAAATTAAATTTTACATTTACAAATATACAAGTAAAGTAAACAACTTAAGTAAAGAACAAAAAAATGTTTTATTAAGACATTAAAAAAGAATTCTGCATTTATTTTTAGGTGTGCCTGCTGCCACTGTGGGTGGCTACGCCTATGATATATACACACACATATATATATATATGACATATTTTGAAACTGATATATATTTATTTCGAAAATAAAAGATGATTTCTTGATGTCTGTGTAATTCTGTAATAATATGTGTGTGTGTGTGTGTGTGTTTCCCGCTACAGGTGTTTGAGAAGCTGAAGGATCACATGCTCATCCCAGTGTCCAGTCAGGAGATAAAGAAGGTTGACGGCTCTCTGACCTGCTGCTCGGTGCTCGTGTGCAAGAACAGCGTCTGAAACACACACACACATTCTCACACTCACTGCAGGCATAAGGAGTTACGTAGGTCTATATCAGCTTTTTTAACCACATAGAGTATAAAAAACACACTTTCAGACCTGGTGATGTTCGATTTTTCTAATCTGTGACCCTGGACCACAAAACCAGTCACATGGGTCAATTTTCTGACATTGAGATTTACACATCATCTGAAAGCTGAATAAATAAGCGTTCCACTGATGTGTGGTTTGTTAGGATAGGCTGAGATACAATATTTGGCTGAGATACAACTATCTCTAAAATCTGGAATCTGAGGGTGTAAAAAAATCAAACATTGAGAAAATCTCCTTTAAAGTTGTGCATTTATGTTCTCGATTGTGCTGCATTCACTCACAGAAATACATGTTTTATATATTTACAAAATATCTTCATTGAACATGATCTTTACTCGCCATTCACAACCTCACTGTAGTTATGTAGGTTTATATCAGCTTTTTGAACAACATACTCTCAGACCTCAGTTCGATTTATGCAGTTACATTTTCTAACTTGCAACTTTCTCTCAGAGTGTTTCACAGCGGGGGTCAGAGGTCAGTGAGTTAAAACTATTAAAGTTCTGATCAGCATAATTTGCATGAGGAAAAAATCCACTAATCGAAACCTCAGGCCCCAAAGTGAAGCTGTAAACTGCTTAAAATAAAGTGTGTTTTGCATTATACGTGTGTCGAGCCCCACAGATGACAAAGCATCGCTTCAAAAATAGTTTTTATAGAGCATTTGAACTGTATTTTCAGCGCGTTTTACAAGGAACATGTGAAATAAGCCATTGTGAAGTGCATTTACTGAGTAATTGAAGCAACAAAACACTGCTAAAAATGCTTTTCTTACTATTTTTGTCTTGTTTTCAGTGCAAATATCTCACATTTCTTAAATCAAGATGCATTTACTAGATGATTGAAATGATATAAGATATTATGTCTTGTTTTCCGGGGGAATTAATCAAAATGAAGTGAGTTGATGCTTAAAAAAAGCAACATTATCTGCCAATGGGGTCAGAAAAATAATCTTAATTCAAACAGAAACATTATTTTTCTCCCCATTGGCAGATCATTTTCCTTTTTTTAAGCAAAGGAGAAAATAAACTGGACTAAGCCATTCCCTCACTTTTAGTTTCATACATTTAAAACCTGCTTTTTCCTCGCTGCATTCCTTCAACTGTAAAAATGGTCCGGTGCAATGGCTTATGGGTAATATACGGGGAAGGAGCAAGCATGCACTATGATTTGGGATGCTAATTCTAATCATGGAAAGTGTGTGAATTAGACTAGTTTTCAAGACGTAAACAGGAGTGTTCTGGCAACGTTACGAACAAATTTTAATAGAACGTTCATTCAAAGTTATCTGGCCTTTAATAATGTTCTCAACATGTTAGCACAAAAACATTCATTTGGATGTTCGTCTAACGTTTTTTAAATGTTTCTACTTGTTTCATTCAAAAGTCACGTTCCCATAATGTTTGAAGGATGATAAAACCGGAACGATTACATAAGCAAGAAAAAAATACTTTTAAAACGCGTTGTACGTTCATAAACGTTTATAACATTAGCAAAACATATTTTTATTGGCGTTTAGTCTGATTTAGCTCATGTAAGTGGTTTCAGGTGTACTTGACTAGAGTTTCTGTGTTTCTGCCCGTGTAATGACAAATTGGGTCCCCCTCGAAATTACACATTACAATTTCTCCCAAATCCTGTAAATGATAAAAACAGTTTCAACTACATTATAACGACCATTTATGTCTGTATTAGTTAGCTGATAGCCTACTAGCAAAGCATACAGATTAGCAATTAGCCTGATAGCTTTGTTTTTTACACACATTTACACTAACCCATATTCTCAATCATCTTACACGAGTTAAATTAAGTGTAAAATATCCACATATTTCAGTTAGCCTATAAATAAAACAAATGAATGATGTTCAATTATTCACTTGACTGTTATTATTTGTTAATTAACAGTTAATCAAGTGTAAGAAATTATGTTCAATGGGTTTTATTATGCACTAATGTGTTTTAAATTAATATCATTCATATATACTTTATTAACTGACAGCGTGGGGAGACCCGATTAGAGTGTTTGACAATTAGCTTAAGTTGCTAATCTGCCTAGCTGTGCGTTTAATTAGCTTCCTCAGTCACAGTTTAGCGCTTTTTTTTACTTTAATAGTGTAAGGATTCTCCGAACTGAAGAGACAGATTCATTCTCTGTCGTAACTCATCGTTTTATTTCTCCTCCTGAGGAGAAAATGCAGATTTAAAGCCCAGAGTCGCGGGTCAACAACAGTTAAACTGGATTTACAGTTGTGCTAACAACACTTCGACGATGACGACCGTTAAACACTTCGACAGCCTTTTATTAAAAAAATGTGAATTATACTGTCATCTTACGACATCTCATTCTTTATCTCATGTGGATGCTTTGCAGAATACGTAATCGTTATTTCTCTGCCAGACACTTGTAAAATATTCTGCCGTATTATCTCAACAGCCGGTCGTAACGCGTCCAAGTCACACTGTATGAGATCACGGTCGTAAAGAAGCAGTGTTTACTAGTTTGACTTCAACTACTATCCGCTCATCCTGAAGGAATTCCGTGTTTCCTCATGGATTGGAGAGCCAAGTGCGTGAACTTCCATTCAACCCGGAGCTTCCTTGTTATTATCTGCTGAAATCTGTGATCATCATCATCCTAAAAATATGGAAGCTCATTTCCACCAGGAAAAATAAAAAATGCTTTGGTAAATCTGAATAATGACATTAAAAAATAAACATTATGACAACATATTAAAACGTCTGACTTTTTCTGTCATATTTATGAAATAAAGTGAAATTATGACATAGTAGGTCACAATTATGGCATACTAGATTAAAAAGTCGAAATATGAGATAAAAAGTCACAAATTTCATAATTTCACCTTTTTATGTCACACTTAAAGGGATAGTTCACCCAAAAACGAAAAGTATCCCATCATTTACACCCTCAAGCCATCCTTATGTGTATATGACTTTATTCTTTCAGCCAAACACAATCTGAGTTATATTAAAAAATATATATCCTGGCTCTTCCCAGCTTTATAATGGGATTGAACAGAGCCTGCGATGATTTTGAAGCCCAAAGCACATCCATCCATCATAAAAGTAATCTATACGAGGTTAATAAAGGCCTTCTGAAGTGAAGCGATGTGTTTGTGTAAGAAAAATATCCATATTTATAACTTTATAATCTATAATCACTGGCTTCCGGTAATGTCTGTATGCAAGGCGAGTTCCGGCGGAAGATTGACTTATATAAAGTTATAAATATGGATATCATTTTGACTTTTTAAGTCATTATTTCCATCACATGATTGATTTAGTGTGTCATTTTGACTTTTCATCATATGACATCATTTTTAATTTTTATGTCATATTCATGATTTACAAAAGCATGATTTTTTTTTTTCATACATGTGGTGGAAATGGTCTTCCATAGAAATCTGTCATCATCCATAAAAGACTCGATCTCAGATCTCCAGGATTCTGCTGTCTGCCGTGTTTTAATTTTCTTGTAATCTTGTGGCCGATCATCAGCTGTTCTCTGTCTGGAAATGTTTGATAGATGTGACTCAGGACTTTTAGTGTGCCATGATCCCTTTAACACTGTGCGTTTGTAATGATTTTGTTGGGTTTGTTAAATAAAGCAGCTTGTGAATGGATGTGATGTGTATTGTGTGTTATGTTCTGCTGCATTTATTTCCACAGCAGGATAAAATCAAAACACAAAACGAAATACTCGGTGGCTTCATCAAAATATAGCATATTTAAATTCCTGATGATTTTATTTATACTTATGAAAGAAAATCCAGTAATCACAAATTACTGTAATTGGTCAAACTTGTGACAAGTGCTTTGAAATGTAACTGATATGACAACGCTGTTTACTTAAACGGCGATCTGAATCCAGATACTTGATTTTAAAAACACATTGTTAAATTGAAAAATGATCACGTTCTATTTTCTTTTATGTTTGTGATCCGTTCTTTTGAGATTGAATCGGTCATTTTATTCTGTATACGCGAGCGACCCATGTTTATTACATCATCAGCGCGCGCCAAATTCAACATGGCGGCCGTTGTTTAGTTGTTTTTAATCTGCAGTTCCGAATCCCAAACCCAAAAGCATTGAATCCGACAGTCTTCCTCGTCTTCATCCAGCATGAGCGATGAGAAGGAACCCGAGGGCCGTAACTTCTTCATGGGTTATGATGATCTGAGCGACAGCAGCAGTGACTCGGACAGTCATGAGTCCAGTAAGAAGAGCCGCATCGAGCCGGAACCGTCCGGATCCTCGAACCCGCAGAGCCGCAAACGAGCCGCCGAGCCGCTGCCGAACCCCGACGACCTGTTCCGGTCCGTCAGCAAACCCGCGTTCCTCTACAACCCGCTCAATAAGCTCATCGACTGGGACAGGAGGACCGTCAAAGCGCCGGAAGAGGTCAGCCTGAAACCCCTTCAGTAACTCATCACTTTAAGAGCTTTATGTTATAGCCTATTTAGTGCTGCTAGTTTATAATACATTTATTTAATATTACGTTACTCCCCCTTTTAATGTTCTCTTGATCGTAGGCACTGAGCTTCATCTCAACATATTGAACGATTATGTTCAACGATTAAATAATAAATGTTCGTATATTATATTAGGGCTGGGCAGCGATTAATCGCATCTAAAATAAAAGTTTGTGTTTACATAATATATGCGTGTTTACTGTGTATAATTATTTAGTAGCCTATATAGCCTACACACATTTGCATGTATATATTTAAGAAATATTTGCATGTATATTGTATTTACATTTATACATAATTTATATTATATTTAAATAAAAATATTTTATATATAAATAACACATTTTCCTTATATATATATATATATATATATATATATATATATATACATGGATGTGTGTGTATTTATTTATTTATTCAATTGAGTGAACTCTTTCAATCTGATTTGATAGATGTTTGTCACGTACTTTTCTTGTTTACCCTGAAGAAGTGTTATCTTTCAGATGTGTGTGACCATCATATATGACAGTAAAAGAGCACACACACACACACACACACACACACACGCACCCTCTTATTCCGCCATGTTTCTCACTTTAACACTGACACGACCACAACTCGTAAGGCCACTCCCTATTAAGTCCAATTGTACCGAATTGTGGTTGTAGTTCCACCAGAGCTCCACTGGGGGCGATCGCCCATGAGTGCAGAATGAATGGGAGTCTATGGAGCTAGACGGCTAAATTTGTCTCTTTCACCCGATTGCCGTTGAGAAATCTCAGATTTGATTGTAGGTTTTGCAAGTTCAACATGGGTTATAGGTCGAAAGTTGAATGAACGAGTACTTATGTCCTTTCGATTTCTTACAGGTTGAGTTGTTGTTGCCCATAACACGCTAGCATTCCGCTAATGAACGCTGATTGGTCAGTGAAGGACTGATTACGACCAGAGATACCGCTTGATGGTCTTTTAAAACAACAAAACAAAAACTCTTCTAGCACGTGTGTTTACCTGTGTCAGCTGTGTGTGTTTACCTGTGTCAGCTGTGTGTGCGTTTACCTGTGTCAGCTGTGTGTGTGTTTACCTGTGTCAGCTGTGTTGTGTGTTTCCCTGTGTCAGCTGTGTGTGTGTTTGCCTGTGTCAGCTGTGTGTGTTTGTCTGTGTCAGCTGTGTTGTGTATTTACCTGTGTCGGCTGTGTGTGTTTGCCTGTGTCAGCTGTGTGTGTTTGCCTGTGTCAGCTGTGTGTGTTTACCTGTGTCAGCTGTGTTGTGTGTTTCCCTGTGTCAGCTGTGTGTGTGTGTTTCCCTGTGTCAGCTGTGTGTGTGTTTACCTGTGTCAGCTGTGTTGTGTGTTTCCCTGTGTCAGCTGTGTGTGTGTTTGCCTGTGTCAGCTGTGTGTGTTTGTCTGTGTCAGCTGTGTTGTGTATTTACCTGTGTCGGCTGTGTGTGTTTGCCTGTGTCAGCTGTGTGTGTTTGCCTGTGTCAGCTGTGTGTGTTTCTCTGTGTCAGCTGTGTGTGTTTACCTGTGTCGGCTGTGTGTGTTTGCCTGTGTCAGCTGTGTGTGTTTGCCTGTGTCAGCTGTGTGTGTTTACCTGTGTCAGCTGTGTGTGTTTACCTGTGTCAGCTGTGTTGTGTGTTTGCCTGTGTCAGCTGTGTGTGTTTGCCTGTGTCAGCTGTGTTGTGTGTTTACCTGTGTCGGCTGTGTTGTGTGTTTACCTGTGTCAGCTGTGTGTGTGTTTCCCTGTGTCAGCTGTGTGTGTGTTTCCCTGTGTCAGCTGTGTTGTGTGTTTGCCTGTGTCAGCTGTGTGTGTTTACCTGTGTCAGCTGTGGTGTGTGTTTACCTGTGTCGGTTGCGTGTGTTTGCCTGTGTCGGCTGTGTGTGTTTACCTGTGTCGGCTGTGTGTGTTTACCTGTGTCGGCTGTGTGTGTTTACCTGTGTCGGCTGTGTGTGTGTTTACCTGTGTCGGCTGTGTGTGTTTGCCTGTGTCAGCTGTGTGTGTTTGCCTGTGTCAGCTGTGTGTGTTTACCTGTGTCGGCTGTGTGTGTTTGCCTGTGTCAGCTGTGTGTGTTTACCTGTGTCGGCTGTGTGTGTTTGCCTGTGTCAGCTGTGTGTGTTTGCCTGTGTCGGCTGTGTGTGTTTGCCTGTGTCGGCTGTGTGTGTTTGCCTGTGTCAGCTGTGTTGTGTGTTTGCCTGTGTCGGCTGTGTGTGTTTGCCTGTGTCGGCTGTGTGTGTTTGCCTGTGTCAGCTGTGTGTGTTTACCTGTGTCGGCTGTGTGTGTTTGCCTGTGTCAGCTGTGTGTGTTTGCCTGTGTCAGCTGTGTGTGTTTACCTGTGTCAGCTGTGGTGTGTGTTTACCTGTGTCGGCTGTGTGTGTTTACCTGTGTCGGCTGTGTGTGTTTGCCTGTGTCGGCTGTGTGTGTTTACCTGTGTCGGCTGTGTGTGTTACCCTGTGTCGGCTGTGTGTGTTTACCTGTGTCGGCTGTGTGTGTTTACCTGTGTCGGCTGTGTGTGTTTACCTGTGTCGGCTGTGGTGTGTGTTTACCTGTGTCGGCTGTGTGTGTTTGCCTGTGTCGGCTGTGTGTTTGCCTGTGTCGGCTGTGTGTGTTTACCTGTGTCGGCTGTGTGTGTTTACCTGTGTCGGCTGTGTGTGTTTACCTGTGTCGGCTGTGTGTGTTTACCTGTGTCGGCTGTGTGTGTTTACCTGTGTCAGCTGTGGTGTGTGTTTACCTGTCAGCTGTGTGTGTTTGCCTGTGTCAGCTGTGTGTGTTTGCCTGTGTCAGCTGTGTGTGTTTGCCTGTGTCGGCTGTGTGTGTTTGCCTGTGTCGGCTGTGTGTGTTTACCTGTGTCGGCTGTGTGTGTTTACCTGTGTCAGCTGTGTTGTGTGTTTGCCTGTGTCAGCTGTGTTGTGTGTTTGCCTGTGTCAGCTGTGTGTGTTTGCCTGTGTCAGCTGTGTGTGTTTGCCTGTGTCAGCTGTGTGTGTTTACCTGTGTCGGCTGTGTGTGTTTGCCTGTGTCGGCTGTGTGTGTTTGCCTGTGTCAGCTGTGTGTGTTTGCCTGTGTCGGCTGTGTGTGTTTGCCTGTGTCAGCTGTGTGTGTTTACCTGTGTCGGCTGTGTGTGTTTGCCTGTGTCAGCTGTGTGTGTTTGCCTGTGTCGGCTGTGTGTGTTTGCCTGTGTCAGCTGTGTGTGTTTGCCTGTGTCGGCTGTGTGTGTTTGCCTGTGTCAGCTGTGTGTGTTTGCCTGTGTCAGCTGTGTTGTGTGTTGTGTGTTTGCCTGTGTCAGCTGTGTTGTGTGTTTGCCTGTGTCAGCTGTGTGTGTTTGCCTGTGTCAGCTGTGTGTGTTTGCCTGTGTCAGCTGTGTGTGTTTGCCTGTGTCAGCTGTGTGTGTTTGCCTGTGTCAGCTGTGTGTGTTTGCCTGTGTCAGCTGTGTGTGTTTGCCTGTGTCAGCTGTGTGTGTTTACCTGTGTCGGCTGTGTGTGTTTGCCTGTGTCAGCTGTGTGTGTTTGCCTGTGTCAGCTGTGTGTGTTTACCTGTGTCAGCTGTGGTGTGTGTTTACCTGTGTCGGCTGTGTGTGTTTACCTGTGTCGGCTGTGTGTGTTTGCCTGTGTCGGCTGTGTGTGTTTACCTGTGTCGGCTGTGTGTGTTACCCTGTGTCGGCTGTGTGTGTTTACCTGTGTCGGCTGTGTGTGTTTACCTGTGTCGGCTGTGTGTGTTTACCTGTGTCGGCTGTGGTGTGTGTTTACCTGTGTCGGCTGTGTGTGTTTGCCTGTGTCGGCTGTGTGTTTGCCTGTGTCGGCTGTGTGTGTTTACCTGTGTCGGCTGTGTGTGTTTACCTGTGTCGGCTGTGTGTGTTTACCTGTGTCGGCTGTGTGTGTTTACCTGTGTCGGCTGTGTGTGTTTACCTGTGTCGGCTGTGTGTGTTTACCTGTGTCAGCTGTGGTGTGTGTTTACCTGTGTCAGCTGTGTGTGTTTGCCTGTGTCAGCTGTGTGTGTTTGCCTGTGTCAGCTGTGTGTGTTTGCCTGTGTCGGCTGTGTGTGTTTGCCTGTGTCGGCTGTGTGTGTTTACCTGTGTCGGCTGTGTGTGTTTACCTGTGTCAGCTGTGTTGTGTGTTTGCCTGTGTCAGCTGTGTTGTGTGTTTGCCTGTGTCAGCTGTGTGTGTTTGCCTGTGTCAGCTGTGTGTGTTTGCCTGTGTCAGCTGTGTGTGTTTACCTGTGTCGGCTGTGTGTGTTTGCCTGTGTCGGCTGTGTGTGTTTGCCTGTGTCAGCTGTGTGTGTTTGCCTGTGTCGGCTGTGTGTGTTTGCCTGTGTCAGCTGTGTGTGTTTACCTGTGTCGGCTGTGTGTGTTTGCCTGTGTCAGCTGTGTGTGTTTGCCTGTGTCGGCTGTGTGTGTTTGCCTGTGTCAGCTGTGTGTGTTTGCCTGTGTCGGCTGTGTGTGTTTGCCTGTGTCAGCTGTGTGTGTTTGCCTGTGTCAGCTGTGTTGTGTGTTGTGTGTTTGCCTGTGTCAGCTGTGTTGTGTGTTTGCCTGTGTCAGCTGTGTGTGTTTGCCTGTGTCAGCTGTGTGTGTTTACCTGTGTCGGCTGTGTGTGTTTGCCTGTGTCAGCTGTGTGTGTTTGCCTGTGTCGGCTGTGTGTGTTTGCCTGTGTCAGCTGTGTGTGTTTGCCTGTGTCAGCTGTGTTGTGTGTTGTGTGTTTGCCTGTGTCAGCTGTGTTGTGTGTTTGCCTGTGTCAGCTGTGTGTGTTTGCCTGTGTCAGCTGTGT
>JAJAQA010000015.1:2071979-2081979 GCA_021464565.1 Rutilus rutilus
CTGTTTTCCCGCAGGTTGAAGGATGAAGAAAGTGTCTGTAATATTTCACGGAATGATCAGAGGGATTCCTGGGATTCTGTCGTCTCCTGTGGACATGAAACAGGTAAATATGCAGATGATAAGATTCCAGCGTGCAGGAATGTGTGTGTGTGTGTGTGTGTGTGTTCGCTGTATCTTCACGCCTGAATGAACGTCAGGAGATTCCAGAATCTGAAGTTTTGCCATTTTCAGGAGCAGAAACTTTTTCTTACACACTACCAGTCAAAAGTTCTGCATTTTTAATGTGTTTAAAAGAGTCACTTCTGCTCACCAAAGCTGCATTCATTTGATTAAAAATACACACAAAAAAACAGTAATATTGTTAAATATTATGACAATTTAAAATAAAACCAGTGTAATTTATTCCTGTGATCAAAGCTGAATTTTCAGCATCATTATTCCAGTCTTCAGTGTCACATGATCCTTCACAAATTTTGATGATCAAGAAACATTTATGATTATTATCAGTGTTGAAAACAGTCATACATGTTATTTACATTTCTTTAATTCATGTGGATCATGTGACACTGAAGACTGGAGTAATGATGATGAAAATTCAGCTTTGATCACAGGAATAAATTACACTTTACTGTAGATTCACATAGACAACAGCTGATTTACATTAGAATCATATTTCACAATATTTTTTTGTTGTTGTTGTTGTTGTTTGTATTTTTAATCTGTAATCCTTTTAAAAACATTGAAAATCGTACAAATTTTTCTTCATCCGCTCTTGAAGTTTAGGGCAGAACAATATGGTATAAAGTTGTGAGATTTGGCACATTTGCCACAGACATGTTTAACTCATTCCCTCTAGCGCCACCAACTGTCCAAAGTTTGACATTCACATTTATGCCAATAACTTTTGAACCATGAAGGCTAGAAACAACATCCTCATATCTGTTCAATTTAATTCAATCACATATATTTGTATAGCGCTTTTCACAATACAGATCTTGTGAAAGATAGACCTGTCTATCTCCTCAGACCTTGCTGACGAAAAAAACATGCAATTCAAGTCAATTCGTCAAAGCGTTCTCATTTAACGTGAGCACAAACTCTACGAACAACACGCCAAAATGGATGAGGCTATATCTCCGCAACACTTCAGCATATTCTGACCAAAATTGGTGTGTGTTATGACAACCTTGACCTGAGGATGCCTGCACAGTTTCGGCACAGCGCCACCTAGTGGTCAGGAAAAATGCACTTTTTTTATTTCTTTGCTTTTAACTTCTGAACCGTTTGACCAAAAATCTCTCAAAGACAAAGAAAAATCTCAAAAAATCGTCACCCAACACTGACCACACCAGATCAATTTGATGTCAGTGCCACCTATTGGTCAAAAGTTATAGTCAAGTCAAGTCTCCTTCATTTATACAGCGCTTTAACAATATCGACTGTTTAAAAGCAGCTTTACAGAGATAATAGGAGATTACAGTAACAGAGATTGTTTAGGCTTTACAGCAGCTCTAGAATAAAGTTATTGTCCAGATAAAGTTAGTTTTGATTGATTCACTTCCGTTGCAAAGATCATTAGTTATTAGCTTAGAGGCTCGCTAACTCGACACCGTTCTAACAAAAAACAGAAAACTTATAATGCGTTCTGGCCGTTCATTTGCACGACGACAGTGTTTCGTGCTCGAGAATGCAAACTTTAAAATACGTTCCAAGGTGCAAGTTTTGAAAAATTTTGAAAACATTATCAACTTCAAAAACGCGAATCCGCGAAAACGCTGACGGCGTGCACATGCGTATCACGTGTTCAGATTTACATCGCCAAATTTCTTGTCCAGCCTGCATAATACAGTATTTTTAGTCGTTTCATTCACCAAATGCACAAATATTTGGTGATAAGCAATTATATCACATTACAAGTGATTTGTATTAAACCATTTAGCTTAAAATCGTCTCCGAATATCTTTACTGTATGAACTATATTTCAGGTGTGTGTGTGATATTATTGTAACCCCTATTGTAAACGGGAGTTTCCTTAAGAACCTACTTTGGCGAACTAGTCCTAGCTTTTTGGCCCGATCGGAACCAAAGCAGAGCAGAAAGACTTTTTGGAGTCTGATTGTCAATAGTTATAAAAAAAAATTCGGTTTAGGAAATCGTTCATAATTTGTTCGTAAATTGAAGCCGCCAAATTGTTCAAAGTGGGCGGAGCCACTTTTACTAAAATGGCTATAACTCGTGAAGGGAATTAGATATTTTCACCAAACTCAGCGCACCTGATCATGAAAGAGCTCATTCTGTGGTCGCGTTGAAAAGGACGTTACGACTGGCCACTTGGTGGCGCTATAACCCAAAATATTACAAAAATGGCTGTAACTAGTCGGCCGCTAGTCCGATTGACTTGAAAATTGGGACGCCGTGTCTTTGTCCGAGCTGCCATGATTGTCTATGCGTACATTGATGTATCACAAAAAACATGTCCGCCATCGGCCAATGAATTACTTTTTAAGAATTAAAAAACTATTATTATTACTATTATTATTATTATTATTATATTTCCCATGGTAAATTTCCTGTATTGGCTGTCAATGGTCATTTCCATCTCTGATTGAGATTGTAATAGGCTTGCTAAATAAAACATAATATCTTTCTACACATGTGCTTAAAGTCCTCAAACCGCTTGAACCCTATTACTCTATTATTATTATTCCTCCTGAATGGGAGTCAATGGCAGCCCTATGAACAGAACATAGGAAAATAATGAGATTTGGCACACTTGTAGTGATTGTCATGAATAGTAATCTGAACCAATTTTTCAATTTTTTTGTCTCTAGGACCAACTCTATAGCGCCACCACCAGTTAAAAAAAATCACTTTTCAAATGGTTATAACTTTTGAACCCTTTGATCTAGACAAATGAAATGTGGTAAACCTGATTGCTCTCAACATGCTGATCACATTCACCATCTCGTTCCCATTACATGTACATATTCTTCATATTCTGCTTCTGTTTTTGCTCTTCTGGCTCTACGCTGCTGTTAAATGACGTTGGTGTATTTGCTGATGGTGATATTTGTGCATTTGGTGAATGATTGACCGTGTAAATGTGATCCACGAGCGCAGGCTTCGCTCTCTTGTAGACCACAAACATGCATCTATTAAGGGTGACCTAAATTCCACTGCGTACAATTACGTCTTATGAGCTTTGCGAAACCAGAGAGGGAAAAAAAAAGACTTGACTTGGAGTTCATGGAAAATCAGTGTTTGGATCGATTGGCCTTTTATGGAGATGCATGGCCTTCATACATATTCAGATTTCACATCTCCGTATTATGAATGAGCTTGGATAACAGTATGCGTATTCATTTGAGGCAGACTGGTCGTCAGGGGGACCGAGACGTCATGACGACTGTCCCGTTACCATAGTGATGAGAAACAGGAAATGATGACCTCAAGAGCTGAAGAGGAAGAGCATAGACGGGTGTCTTTACATGTGTCTGGATGGAACATTCATTGATTATCAATTAATATACACTACCAGTCAAAAGTTTGGGATCGGTAAGATTTTTTATGTTTTAGAAAGAGTCTCTTCTGCTCACCAAGGCTGCATTTATTTGATTCAAAAAAAAAAAAAAAATTAATACATTTTTTATAAAACTTAATATTGTGAAATATTATTATAATGTAAATCATCTGTTGTCTATGGGAATATATAGTAAAGTGTAATTTATTCCTGTGATCAAAGCTGAATGTTCAGCATCATTACTCCAGTCTTCAGTGTCACATGATCCTTCAGAAATCACTCTAATATGAGGATTTGATGCTCAAGAAACATTTATGATTATTATCAGTGTTGTTTCGGGATTCTTTGATGAATAGAAAGTTCAAAAGAACAGCATTTATCTGAAATATAATCTTTTGTAACATTAAACACTACCGTTCAAAAGTTTGGGGTCTTTTTTTTTTTTTTTTTTTACAAAAGTTTTCAATTTTGGGGGGGGAATAAATAAAATAAATCAATAATTTTATTCATCAAGGATGAATTAAATTGATCAAAAGTGACAGTAAAGACATTTATAATGTTACAAAAGATTCTATTTCAGATAAATGCTGTTCTTTGATCACTGACTGACAGTTCTCTTACGAGAGGTTCTCTCGTATTGCGTAAGTTGCTTACGCTACGGGTAAAGTCATCTTTTCTCGAGATCTGAAGCCAAAAAATTATCCTTAATTTTTGTATTTATTGTCAACGCAGTGCGGCAGCCAGCAGACCATAGCAGGCTGTATAAGCGTGCTCACTGGCTGTCCTGCGGCAACTGCAGCAGCCTACCGGTGAGCCCTGCGTGACGTCACGCCCAATGAGGGCACTTTGCGCCCTCCACGTGTCACAGCCCGCCAGAATGGGTATGGCGTAGCGTATATAAGGAAGGGCTCAACAGGCTGAACTCTGGTTTTCATTTCTTCAGCGAAGCTCTACGCATCGCTGGATCTTGAGAAGCCGCCGCCGTCGAAACAAGCGACCAGCAAGCCTAGGAAAGCGATTGAGGAAGCCGGCCGTCTTCGCCGCCTTCAGCCATCCGTGCCTGCCGCGCTATCCGGCGACAAAGTATCCTTTCTCTGCTGTGTGTGTTCGCCGCCGCGACACACACTCACTATCTAAAAGAGCGCGAGGTGTTTTTATCAAAATGCCTCGCTCTTCCTGTGGCTCGTGCCGAGCCCCGCTCAGCGCCGGAGACCGCCATGTGATCTGCACTCTTTGTCTGGGCCGTGAACACGCAGCCATCGCTCTCTCTTCGGGCGGCTGTGCCCAATGCGAGGAGCTTTCAATGTCGACCCTGCAGGCTTGACTTGAAGTGTTCGACGCCGAAGCTGTCACTCCGCCTGTCTCTGCTGGGCCGCGCAGGAAGAAGCGCCGCTCCCAGAGGCCACCGGAGACCGATGTGGCACTTAAAAGCTCGCCGGAACCCTTCCCTTGAGCTTCTCTCTCTCCTTCTCCGCCCCCCCTCCCGGACGCGCAGCCGCCGGCTCCTGCCCGCGCCGCCGCCGCCTCAGGGGATGAAGCGGATGAAGACGCCGCCGCTGACAGCTGCTCTATCCTGGCCTCTGACAGTGCGGAATGGTCCAGTTCACACCACTCTGCCACCTCGTCAGTCCAGGAGTCCGGCCGTACTCGGGCCGGTGTGGATGCGGAACTCCTGCGCCTCCTCACCAAGGCCGTCGACCAACTTGGCCTCGAGTGGTCACCGCCTAAGGAGCCCGCGCCTAACAGACTCGACGGCTGCTTTCTCCATCGCCGCTGCCAAGCGCCCGCATCCAGGACTGCACCCTTCCTGCCGGAGCTCCACGCTGAGCTTTCAAAATCGTGGAATGCACCATTCTCCGCAAGAGTCCACTCTCATGTCTCCTTGGCGCTCTCACAGGTTGACGGCGCCGCCGAAAAGGGGTATAATTCTATTCCCCCAGTGGAAGAAGCGGTTGCAGTGCACCTTTGCCCGCCCTCTGCTGGATGGCGCTCAAAGGCTGCCCTCCCGTCTAAAGCCTGCAGGACTACATCAGCCCTTGTCGGCCGCGCTTTCGCCACCGCCGGACGGGCTGCCTCAGCCTTGCACTCCATGGCAGTCCTACAGATCCTCCAAGCCGATCTCCTCCGTGATCTGGATGAGAAAGGCCCGGGTCCTGCCTCCATCACGGATTTGCGCAGCGCGACGGATCTCTCCCTTCACGCTACTAAATCTGCTGCCCAGGCTCTTGGAAGGTGCATGTCCTCGCTGACCGTCACAGAGAGGCACCTCTGGTTGACGCTCGCCAACATGAGGGAGTCTGAGTGAGCCGTTTTTCTCAATGCCCCGCTCTCCCCCACCGGCCTCTTCGGCCCAGCGGTTAACGGGATCGTAGACTGCTTCTCGGAGGTACAAAAGACCACCCAGGCTATGAACCTTTTCCTGCCTCGACGCTCGAGCTCAGCCGCACGCCGCTCTCGGGACCAGCCTGCGCAAAGCTCTACCCAGCGTCCAGCTCAGCCTCCGTCTTCGCAGTGACGACAGGACGGCCACCCTAGATTGCGCTCGACCAGCCGTCACAGGACGCCTCCCCCGCTTTCAGATTCAAATAATACCCCGTCACAGGCCATTCTTGAGATTCGCCTTCGACGGTCAGGTATATCAATACACCGTCCTGCCGTTCGGCCTGTCTTTGGCACCCCATACATTCACAAAGTGCATGGACACGGCTCTCGCTCCCCTGAGAAATCAGGGCATGCGGATTTTGAACTATTTGGACGATTGGCTGATTCTAGCACAGTCAGAGAAAGAACTTATTTCTCACAGAACAGTTCTTCTCAGCCACGGTCAACTGGACCAAGAGCTCATTACTGCCCAGTCAGTCAGTCTCTTTTCTGGGTATAGAACTGGACTCTGTGGCAATGACGGCCTGGCTGTCGACACAGCGCGCGCGCCGTGTTCAACGCCTGGCCGCGCCTTTCCAGAAGGGCAGCGTCGCTCCTCTAAAAACATTTCAGAGGATGCTGGGTTGTATGGCATCAGCAGCAGCAGTGCTTCAGCTGGGTCTACTGCGTATGCGCCCGCTGCAACGCTGGTTGAACGCTCGAGTGCCTCACCGAGCCTGGGCGTCCGGCGGCATGCGAATCAGAGTGACTCAGAGCTGCGTTTCAGCACTGAAACCCTGGTCAGCGGCCGACTGGTACCAGCGGGGAGTGACAATGGGAGCCATCTCGCACCGAAAGTTATCTCGACAGACGCCTCCAACTTTGGTTGGGCTGCTCTTTTCGAGGGCAGACCAGTCTTTGGCCTGTGGTCATATAAACTGTCTGGAGATGATAGCGGTCGAGAATGTGCTGAAGTGTTTCCTCCCACGCATACAGGGCCACCATGTTCTAGTCCGCACGGACAACATGTCCGTGGTGTCCTACGTGAACCACCAGGGCGGTGTCAGATCCAGGAATCTCTGCAAACTGACAGAACGCCTTCTCGTGTGGGCTCATCACTCGTTGCGCTCGCTGAGAGCCGCGCATGTGCCGGGCCACAGGAATGTCGGCCCAGACAGACTGTCCAGGGACAACATTCCCCCAGGAGAATGGTCCCTGCACCCTCAGACAGTCCAGTCACTGTGGCGCCTTTTCGGCAAAGCGGAAGTCTACCTTTTTGCGTCAAAAGACAACGCTCATTGCCCGAGGTTCCTCTCGAAGAGCGAGGATGCGCTGGCCCAAACCTGGCCCAGCTGCCCGCTGTACGCTTTCCCTCCGATATCGCTGTTACCACAGGTAATCAAGAGGATCAGGGAAAGGCGCCACTCAGTGCTCCTCATAGCCCCGCGATGGGAGAACCAAACCTGGTTCCCAGAGCTCGTGAGGCTGTCGCACGTAGCCCCATGGCCAATCCCGGTGAGGAAAGATCTTCTCTCTCAAGCCGGTGGATCGATTTGGCATGCCCATCCAGAGCGCTGGTCTCTGCATGCGTGGATAATCAACGGATACCCGTTGCCTTGCTAGAGCTCCTTCTACGAGAAGACTCTACGCGTCTAAATGGTCAGTGTTCTCCAAATGGTGCGCTAAAAAGAGCCTGGACCCACACACGTGTGGGGTTACGTGGGTGCTTTCCTTCCATCAAGAGCTGTTGGACAAGGGCAGGTCCCCTTCCACGCTCAAAGTGTATGTTGCGGCTATTGTAGCGTGCGCAGCCGTGCAATAGGAAGGAATGAGCTCATCATCCGCTTCCTTAGAGGAGCCAGGAGGATGAATCCCCCGCGGCCCGCTTCGGTTCCGATTTGGGATCTTTCTTTGGTCCTAGAGGCCCTGAAAGTGTATCCCTTTGAACCGTTAGAATCCGTGGACCTAAAGTACCTCTCGCTCAAAACCGTTTTTCTGATAGCTCTGTCATCAGTAAAACGTGTGGGGGATCTGTTAGCCCCGCGTGTCTCAAGATTGGACCAAATGACTCTAAAGTTATCCTCAAACCGGGACATGGTTACGTCCCCAAGGCGATTGGCACTCCCTTCAGAGCGCAGATCATCTCCCTATCGGCTCTGCCAGCATCCAATAGCGAGGGCAGTGATAACCTCCTCTGCCCTGTCAGGGCGCTGAGAGTTTACATCACACGCTCCGCCGCCTTCAGGCGTTCTGAGCAGCTCTTTGTTTCGTTTGGTGGGCGCACCAAGGGTCTCGCCGCCTCGAAACATAGCCTGTCCAGATGGATAGTGTACGCTATCGCAGCAGCTTATGCGTCCAAACACCTGCAGTGCCCTATGGGCGTCAGGGCCCATTCCACTAGAGGCATGGCCTCGTCGTGGGCTTGGTCCAGCGGGATTTCGATTCACGACATTTGTATGGCGGCAGGCTGGGCCTCCCCCTCTACATTCGTTAGGTTTTATAACCTGGAAGTATCCGCCTTGCAGGCTAAACTTTTATCAGTCTAGGTGATGTGTATGTTCTGCCCAGTTGTTCAGTTGTTGCTACTCTCACGTGACTATTAGCTCTTCTGGTTGAGCTGCACAAAGGGGTGATATTCTCTATACATAGACCGGCGGAGCCGCTCTGTATTTCCCTATGATGTGCTTATGTACTTGTGCTGGCCCACGTTGCTGGCCGCCTGTTCTCCACACGTTTATACATAGACCGGCGGAGCTGCTCTGTATTCCTATGAAGTGCTTATTACATGTGCTGGCCCGCGTTGCTGGCCGCCTGTTTCCCACATGTTTTTGTGTTCCCCAGGCTTTCCCTGGGACTCATGCAGTGGATGCTCGGCACGCACGGCGTTGACAAGGGGTTCCCGTAGCGTAAGCAACTTACGCAATACGAGAGAACCTCTCGTAAGAGAACGTACTCGGTTACCTAACGTAACCTCGGTTCTCTCTAGAAGAGGGAACGAGTATTGCGTAACCTGCAGTGCTCGCGCCACGAGCTTATTCGCTTCAGTCAATGAAAACCAGAGTTCAGCCTGTTGAGCCCTTCCTTATATACGCTACGCCATACCCATTCTGGCGGGCTGTGACACGTGGAGGGCGCAAAGTGCCCTCATTGGGCGTGACGTCACGCAGGGCTCACCGGTAGGCTGCTGCAGTTGCCGCAGGACAGCCAATGAGCACGCTTATACAGCCTGCTATGGTCTGCTGGCTGCTGCACTGCGTTGACAATAAATACAAAAATTAAAGATCATTTTTTGGCTTCAGATCTCGAGAAAAGATGACTTTACCCGTAGCGTAAGCAACTTACGCAATACGAGAGAACCTCTTCTAGAGAGAACCGAGGGTTACGTTAGGTAACCGAGTACGTTTTCTCTTGCACTTTGATGCGTTTGCATGATGATAGGGCGTTGATGATGTTTTTGCACGTTGCTATGCAGTTGCTTTGATTGGTTGCTGGTCATTATTATAGTTATCTACAACTAAACTTTTTTTTTAATTCAGTTATTTGCCAAAGCAACATTTTCATTTAGTTTACCTTGATGTGCTAAAATAACTAAAACCAAATTAAAATTTACTAAAACTTTGACGAAAAATATACAAATTAAAAATTAAATGATTTTATATCAATGACACTTAAAATACCCAGCTGTAAAATACTGAGATTAAAAAAAAAATTTAAATACATTTTTTAAACTAAAAATATTATTTGGGTGTGATGTGCTGCAGCATGTATGTATATATTTGTATATACATACTGAAACATACTGAAACCATGCTTTAATAACAATACTTATTATGTTGAAATATAATATATATAAAATATAATTTATTATTTATATTGTATGTATTATTTAAAAATGACATTATTATTAAGATATTGAAAATATAATAAATATATCAAAATAATAAATAACAAATTAAATTGTATATTATATTTATATTGTATTCCGATATAATAATGTCATTTTTAAAGAATAAATATATTAAATAATAAATAAATTACATTTTATATGATATTAATATTATTTAATAATTACATTATTATTATTGTGTTTTTTTCTGCCTCGTTGCAACTTTAGAAATG
>JAJAQA010000015.1:2084479-2089479 GCA_021464565.1 Rutilus rutilus
ATCAAGAATCACACCCAAAAATGTATTTTCATACACTCTTTCTATTTTAACATTATTAATCATAACTTTTACTTGTGTGTCGGTTTTCCGATTACCAAACAGCATAAATTTGGTTTAACGATAATTTATTTAAGTCAAACCATATTTTTAACTTATTAATTTCTGATGTGACCACCTCCAAAAGCTGCTTCAGATTTTCCCCTGAACAGAATATATTAGTATCATCAGCAAAAATCACAAATTTTAAGAGGTTAAGTCACCCTACATATGTCATTTATGTACATAATAAATGATTTTGGACCCAATATTGACCCCTGTGGTACTCCACAGGTGATACCCAAGCACTCCGATCTGTACTCCCCCATTTGAACAAATTGTAGTCTGTTAGTTATGTAACTTTTCATCCAATCTAATGCAACTCCTCTGATACCATACTTTTCCAGTTTATTGATTAACAAACGATGACCGATTGTATCGAAAGCTTTTTTTAAATCAATAAATACTCCCACTGCATATTGTTTGTTATCTATAGCACTGGTAATGTCTTCAATTAACTCCATTAATGCCATTGATGTAGATCTGTTTGACCTGAATCCATACTGACTATCAACCAATAATTCATGCTTCTCAATAAAATGATCCAATCTAATTACATACAATTTTTCTAATATATTAGAGACCTGAGAGAGTAAAGACAATGGCCTATAATTCATGAATTGATTTCTCTCTCCAGATTTATATAGTGGAATGATTTTAGCAGGTTTCATATTGCTCGGGAATACGCCTGTTTTGAAAGACACATTATAAATATGAGTTAACGGTTTAACAATTGCACCAATGACATCCTTAATTAAAACCATATCAATATCATTCACGTCTGTTGACTTTTTATTCTTACGATTGTTAACAATTTCAATAATCTCAATTTCCTCAGCCGGTTTCAAAAACATAGAGTTAGGGTCACGGTCTAGATAATCCACTGCCTCCACCTCACCTTCAGTCTGTGGAGGTTTAATTACATGCTCCCACACTTACGAAGAAATGATTAAACCCATTGACCACATCTTTCATGTTGCTTAAAGTCCTCTCATTATCTATAAAATACTGAGGGTATTTTTTATTCATTGGTCCATTCCTTATAATATTATTTAGCACTTTCCATATACCCTTGATATCATTTTTGTTATCATTTAATATTTTATTATAATAATCTTTCTTACGTATCCTCATGATACTGGTTAATTTATTTTTATATCTTTTGTATTTATTATCATCTTCTTTAGTTCTGTGTTTTTGCCAGCATTTTTTAATCCTTTTGTCATCCATGGTCTCTCTTTAAGTGTGTGCTTTATGGTAAATTGTTTTAAAGGACAGTGTTCATCATATAATGATTTAAAAGTGGACAGAAATGTTGCGTATGCGTTATTGGTGTCAGTCTCATCATACAATTTTTTCCAATTATTTGCAAGTAATTCACTTCTGAGTGTATTTATTGATTCAGCAGCTCTAATTCTCATTAACTTCCTTATACTTCACATGATCACAAACACACATCACAAAAACTGGCAAATGATCACTTATGTCATTTAGTAACAACCCACTCTTTAGTTTAGACTATTGTCCATTCGGTTTGTGAATATAGAGTTGCACAGTGTGATGATATTCTGCTTGGTTTAGTTATGAGTGGGAAAAGACATTAAATCGATAAATTCATCTGTCAGAAATGCTTATTGGGATTTAAGAGATCTATATTAAAATCCCCACGAATGAACACCGCTTTTTGATCATTCTTAGTAAATAGACTTTCCATACCGTTCATGAACGTTTCGATATATAACGTCACTCGCATCCTGCTTGTTTTTCAGCACTTGTGTTTCCGCTGCAGGCTGTGACATGAACACAGATGCTTTACAAGAGAGGCATGCGCTGGTGTGTGTGTGAGTGTGTGGTTGTGGTGTGTGTGTGGGGGGGGGGGTTTGTTCAGTTGTTTTCCTATAAATGTCCCAGATTTCATAACTAAACATCACAATCTTTCTCGTCAATCTGCCGTTGCGAAAACACTCTTTCTGCAGAAGCACAGCCGCGACCCCAGTGCATGCTGGGACAGCTCCGGGTCTCCAGATCCAGTTTATCTGATATAACGACAGAAAACCAAGAGATGAAGTCTGAATTACTGAACAGAAACCATTTCTAAACTGTGAGTTGAAGTTCAGGCCTTCAGTGTATTGAGTATTTCTATTCCTGAATAATAAACAATCAATTATGATTGATTATATAAGTCATAAACGACACCTGTGTGAGTCAATATGAAAATATGTGAAAATGTAAATTACATTGAACTGACTTTTTTTTTTTATTATTGCTTAACTTATTTTGACGAGTTAAAGCAATGTATAAACATGTTGTTGTAATTTAATGATCATATATATTTGTACAGTAATATATACATTCATACATATGAATATAATCTGATAAGAAGTTTATGAAGATTCAAATAGAAATATACAAAAACAATTCATGACAGTGAGGTTATTTTTTAATCTAATTAACAATTTTATAATATCTTATTTTTATACAGTAGGAACTGAGTAAACGTGAAAATATGAAAACAGTAAAAAAAAAAAGTAGTATTTTTGGCAACACTGATAGTGGAAGGAAAAAAAAAAGTAATGGGAATGTCTTGAGTTGTAGTTGTTGTTGCGATATGAACATTGATAAATGTATGAATGATCGCCTTTATTGTTGATGTGATTATAAACATGAGTCAGTCTCGCAGGATCTCGGATGGAAGTGATTTACCGTCCCGATAAAAACTCCCATCATTCCCAGACGAGCTTCGACACGCTGATCAACAACAGATATGAATATGAATATGAATGAGAGTGAACGAGCGAATCTCTTTCCCCTCAGGAGCGGATGGGATATAATCCAGTGTGTGATGATTATGATTATGCTATTGAGACATAATCAGGCTATTAGTGTGAGTCCGTGTGTTTAAACAGGCCTGATCATTATCACATAAACACATGCAATATGTGTGACAGGGTCATAAATTAATCCTGACTTCTTGACGGCTCTAGAATATCGAGCTTATGTGAATTAAAATTATATATATATATATATATATATATATATATATATATATATATATATATATATATAAACTGCTCAGAATTTGATGGAGATTTAAATAGAAACATACAAAAACAATTCATGACAGTCAGACTGTTTTTAATCTCATGAAAGATTATATAATATCTTATTTTTATACAGTAGGGTCATTTCAGGTAAACTGAGTCTCTCTATATTCTTTACATTTTTAAATGTAATAAATAAAAATGTGTTATATAGATTACTTTTATTAGCCTATATATTTTTACTTAATTCTTATGTGTATATATACGTTTTACGTTTTAAATTTAAATTACATTTAAAAAAAATTTAATTTCTAATTAAATTTTATAAATTATGATTTATATATCCAATATGATCAAGCATATGTACACTGTAAAACATTTACTGTAAAATTTACAGTAACTTACAGGCAATTTTTTTATTTCCTAGAGTACTGTAAATCATTAACTACAATTGTTCAGTAAAAACGCAGCACACTGCCTTATATATGCTGTAAAATTGTTTTTGCAGCTGTAACTAAAATTACAGTCGAAATAATGTTTATGAATGCAAGTGAAAAGAGCAACAATGAACTTACATGTACTGCTATACATTTTACAGTAAATTACACTGTAAAATAAACAATTTTATTTAGGCTACTAGTAATTACATTTAAAGTACTTTACTTAAAAAAAAAATAATAACGTAAAATATTACTTAAAAACTATAATTATATGTTCATATATCGCATATATTATTGTATAGAATAATGTACAACATACATACACTATAATATACATACCTTGTTACATAGTAATATGTAACTTACCATAGTAATAACAGTATATTATGCATAAATACATCCAACTAACCCTCAACCAAACGCTAATCCTACCCTAACCCTACAGTAAGTACATGTAGTTTAATAATATTACCATGTGTTAAGAAGTCGCTTTTCAGCAGCTTCTGGGACGTGTGGAAAAATAAAAATTAAATAAAAAAATTAAATAAAATGGCTCAACTCGAAAGTGCACTGGTGCAAGGTGATATTTATTTACAGTGAGGCTTTGGTAATCCACAGGCGTGTAAAATACTTTCTTTCTTTTTTAAGTGCAAAAAATAAATAAATAAAACTATACAAAAATAAACAAAAGGGGGAAAAACGGAAATGCATCTTGATTTTTTAGATATTTGGACTGGAAACAAGACAAAAATACTAAGTAAGAACAGCATTTTTTGCAGTGAACGTAAATATTTAATTACACTATAACAATGACACCTTAAAAATAAAGTGTAACCCTGTATAGAATAGCCTAGTTAGCAAGCTAGTGCAGAGATCTAGGCTGCATGTGGAGTTTGTTTGAGCTCCGCCTCTAAACCTTTAACCCCCACAGAAACTATCTGAACTATTTAGAGAGAGAGAGAGAGAGAGAGAGAGAGAGAGAGAGAGAGAGAGAGAGAGAGAGAGAGAGAGAGAGAGAATGTGTATGTGTATGTGTGTGTGTGTGATTTGATCAGTGGATCATGGAGCTTCGCTCAGACCGCGGTGTGTCGGACTCTCCTGCCCGCTCAGACGCGCCTCTCGCTCGGTCACTTCAGCTCCGGAGCGCCGCTGATCGGAACTAACGCTGGAGGACCGGATCGGTACCGATGGCTGATCCTCTGCGGAGGACAATTCTAGCCAAACTCAGGGGCAAGAAACCCAAAGGGAAAGACGCGAACCGGGCGAGAGAAGGTAAAGAAAAAGTTTCTCAACCGCAGTCAGACAGAGATTATTATTTATTACGTGAGATGAGAACCGGACCGGGGTCGCGAGAACCGGACCCGCACCGGACCAGGGGCCCAGTCCCCGGGGTCTCGGATCAACCCGAACCGAAGCGCTTCCA
>JAJAQA010000015.1:2094479-2104479 GCA_021464565.1 Rutilus rutilus
TCTATCTACTGTACACTACTGTACTCTATCTCTACTGTACACTGCTGTACTCTACCTCAACTGTACTCTAACTCTACTGTACACTACTGTACTCTATCTCTACTGTACACTACTGTACTCTACCTCTACTGTACTCTATCGCTACTGTACACTACTGTACTATGTCTCTACTGTACTGTATCTACTGTACACTACTGTACTCTATCTCTACTGTACTCTATCTCTACTGCACACCACTGTACTCTACCTCTACTGTACTCTATCTCTACTTCTACTGTGCTCTATCTCTACTGTACACTACTGTACTCTACCTCTACTGTACTCTATCTCTACTGTACACTACTGTACTCTATCTCTACCGTACACTACTGTACTCTATCTCTACTGTACTCTATCTCTACCGTACACCACTGTACTCTCTCTACTCCCTACTGTACACTACTATACTCTCTCTACTGTACTGTATCTTTACTGTACTCTACTGTACTCTATCTCTACTGTACACTACTATAATCTATCTCTCCTGTACTCTATCTTTACTGTACTCTACTGTACTCTATCTCCACTGTACACTACTATACTCTATCTCTACTGTACACTACTATACTCTCTCTACTGTACTGTATCTCTACTGTACACTGCTGTACTCTACTGTACTCTATCTCTACTGTACACTACTATACTCTATCTCTCCTGTACTCTATCTCTACTGTACACTACTATACTCTATCTCTCCTGTACTCTATCTCTACTGTACTCTATCTCTCCTGTACTCTATCTCTACTGTACACTACTATACTCTATCTCTCCTGTACTCTATCTTTACTGTACTCTACTGTACTCTATCTCTGCTGTACACTACTGTACTCTATCTCTCCTGTACTCTATCTACTGTACACTACTGTACTCTATCTCTCCTGTACTCTATCTCTACTGTACTCTATCTCTCCTGTACTCTATCTCTACTGTACACTACTATACTCTATCTCTCCTGTACTCTATCTTTACTGTACTCTACTGTACTCTATCTCTGCTGTACACTACTGTACTCTATCTCTCCTGTACTCTATCTACTGTACACTACTGTACTCTATCTCTACTGTACACTACTATACTCTATCTCTCCTGTACTCTATCTCCACTGTACTCTATCTCTCCTGTACTCTATCTCACCTGTACTCTATCTCTACTGTACACTACTATACTCTATCTCTCCTGTACTCTATCTTTACTGTACTCTACTGTACTCTATCTCTGCTGTACACTACTATACTCTATCTCTCCTGTACTCTATCTTTACTGTACTCTACTGTACTCTATCTCTGCTGTACACTACTATACTCTATCTCTCCTGTACTCTATCTTTACTGTACTCTACTGTACTCTATCTCTGCTGTACACTACTGTACTCTATCTCTGCTGTACACGTGTGAATCTCCATTTCCTTCAGCCTGAGGATTATTATTTCACTTATGATGTGAAAGGGTCTTTACATTTGCCTAAATATACAGTATAACTTTTTTGTTATAAAAAAACCCCAAGTCCAGCCCAGGTGAAAAAAGTAAGGTAACGCATTACTTTTCTAAAAAAGTAACTAAGTAACGCAATATTGTAATGCATTACTTTTAGAAGTAACTTTCCCCAACACTGCTACTAGAACAGGTTTTCCTGCTTGAATGTTGATTATTTTCCTCATATTCATATGTGTGTGTGTGTGTGTGTGTGTGTGTGTGTGTGTGTGTGTGTGTGTTTCTTAGCAGCTTCGATTACCTCACACAGATACACACTGGACATTTAAAAAACGTTTAGCCTTTTATGTTCAAACTGGATTCAGACAATGATGGAGACGAGACTCAAGAAGAAGAGACAACATGTAGACAACATTTCTGAATGGTTAGTTGATGAATTTATGTAGCTGATGTGTAGTTATCTTCTAGTCATTGATTAGCATATTCTGTCATGATAATCTATAAATCGTGTTCCGGGGGCGGGGTTTATGTAAATTTTAGGGTTGGTGATGTCACTAACCCGGGAGTAATGTGGTGTAGTCTCTACCAGCCGTTTGTTGTAGTCCTTAAAAAGCGATTTCTGTAAAAGCAAATATCTCCCTTTGCTTTGAGCTGTGAGCGTCGTAACTTTGCAGATGTTTTTTATGATCAAACAGCAACATTACACACTAACTACAGTTAGAAAAGTCAAATCATAATCAACCACCCCTTTAATTCTGTGATTTGTGGATGTTGAGAGGAAAATAACTGCAGTCGTGTTGTTCCCTCTGAACAGTGAATTACAAATTATTGCGGACAATAAAATGACAGAACACTGACAGAACGAGTGAATCTGTGTGTGTGTGTGAGTGTATTTTAAACTCGAGGCCTGTTTGAACACATCTCAGTGGGTCAGGTCGACGCTGACCTGTAGTTGTTCCTCTTTTCTTGTCCTCCATCTCCGGGTCTCCGTGCGTCTTTACAGGAGAATCAGCCGAGAAGGAGAGATCCGTTAAAGAGCTTATCGAGAGCGTTCAAATCCTCCTTACGTAAGACCAGCATCACATGCTTTAGTCGCTGGTGAAACGCTTCAGCTCAGGAATAATGATATACTCACTGTTTTACGAGTGAAACCGTCTGGGAACGAGACCTGCTTTTTATAAAGCAAGAGAAACGTGATAATGCATATCACAACCATCTTTACTGTAGCGTGTCACGGCAAGACTTAATCTCGTCCGTAAATCACGTCCCACACACACACACACACACACACGTAAGAGACAGTAGAGCTGCTGGATTCAGGGTGAACTGAGAATCAACGTGTGTTTGTTTAAAATAGAGATCATATTTCTGAATAGACTATTATAGAACATGACGTGATTTACTAGTATATGATGATACGTGATAAATACGTGATTTAAATTATTTATATAATTAATTTGAATTCGTTATAGGGCTGCATGATACTGAAAAAAAAACTACATTGCGATATTTTGGTTTTCTGCGATATATAGGCTATATAAAAGGTATTTCACCAGATAATTTGAATAGCTCTATTTGAAAAGAATTAATCCTTCTTAAAATAATTGGGTTGATTTTATAGAGGAGTAAATCTGCATAGAAATTAAAAAAACAAATAACAAGCCTAGATTAATACGTACAATAGAAGAAAGATACAGTTGAAATAAGCAGTGCTTTATGTTTTTCAGGTCAATCTAACAGTATCCAGGCACAGAAATTGAATAATCAAATGTAAAATAACAGTCTTCACTATATAAATGAAAAGAAAAAATATAATCAATTAATACAGTTTATCTGTGTTAAAGCTACAAGTAATTTTCTCTTTTGTAGTTTGATCAGCATTGGTGACACGAACAGCCGGGGTTTATTAGGCTGCTGTCACTTTAAGAGGAATGCACATTCGTTTTCTTTCTGTTTACAACACATAACCGGCTGTGTTTACGAGGACACTCGCAGAGACGGGCATTTTGACTTCATTTTGCATGCATGTGTCTGTTTAAGTTTAACGGTGTGTGTGTGTGTGTGTGTGTGTGTGTGTGTGTGCGTGCGCGTGCAGAAAACAGCGCGTGAGTCCTCTTGTGCTTGATGCCTGACTCAGCTTAAAAACACATGCAAATGATAAACTTTCACTCTATGATGGTTAAACTTTGCAATTAATCCGTGAATCACAAGCGTTCTGAACCGGCCCGTACGGATCACGGATCAACCGCGATCCCTATACTTGACATCGTACATCCTTACATGTTACTATCGCGGTATCGATGCTAAAACGATATATTATGAATAGATATTATCTATTCATAAAAAATCATTTAGAAAATCACTCATATAGACTTCACTTGTATCATTGCTGGATGAATCAGTGTTTTTGAACAAATCTCTTGAATGAATGATTCAGTGACTCTCTCATATAGACTTCACTTGTATCATTGCTGGATGAATCAGTGTTTTTGAACAAATCTCTTGAATGAATGATTCAGTGACTCACTCATAAAAACTTCACTCGTTTCATTACTGGATGAATCAGTGTTTTTGAACGAATCTCTTGAATGAATGATTCAGTGACTCACTCATATAGACTTCACTTGTTTCATTGCTGGATGAATCAGTGTTTTTGAACAAATCTCTTGAATGAATGATTCAATGACTCTCATATAGACTTCACTTGTTTCATTACTGAATGAATCAGTGTTTTTGAACAAATCTCTTGAATGAATGATTCAGTGACTCACTCATAAAAACTTCACTCGTTTCATTACTGGATGAATCAGTGTTTTTGAACAAATCTCTTGAATGAATGATTCAATGACTCTCATATAGACTTCACTTGTTTCATTACTGAATGAATCAGTGTTTTTGAACGAATCTCTTGAATGAATGATTCAGTGACTCACTCATAAAAACTTCACTCGTTTCATTACTGGATGAATCAGTGTTTTTGAACAAATCTCTTGAATGATGATTCAATGACTCTCATATAGACTTCACTTGTTTCATTACTGAATGAATCAGTGTTTTTGAACGAATCTCTTGAATGAATGATTCAGTGACTCACTCATAAAAACTTCACTCGTTTCATTACTGGATGAATCAGTGTTTTTGATTCAACGACAAATGCATGTTTTAACAGTCACTTGTCTCCACCTACTGGTGTAATGATGTAATTGATAAAAATTGTTATTTGAAGTGTCAAGTTTCTTTCAAAAGGGGATTTACTCTATTTTAATCACTACCGTAGACATGACATACAACTATAAACTTGTATCCCAGTACTTCATACTAATGATCTGAAAAGATACTGATACTGAATAATGATACTGTGCAGCTCTAATATACTAATGCGCTATTTGAGTTAGAAACTAAATCTTTTGAATGGTAGTGTACATAATGCATAACTTGTTTTGGACTAATCTAATGTCATGTGACTTTGAATGTCATTGATCTGCAAGAACAGTGACAGAAACATCCTCAGCCTGAACTCCTAGATTAGCAGAACGCTGGTTGTTGTTCATTCCCGAATCCCAGAATTCCCGTGGGGGGAAAACCGGCCTCCGGAGCCTGGAATCCTCTGGCGTTTCGACAGAACACACACTGTAATGAAGCGTTTGAGTTTTATTTTCAGGTCTCCTTTTGACCTCTCAAAACACACACTGACCGAAGCACTGGAAGTCGGTCGCATGGTTTCGTGAGAAAGTGTCTGAGAGCCACGGCTTTATAAAGCGCTTCTACAGTGTGTGTTTGCGGTCTCTTGTGGTTCAATAAGTTTGAGTTGGACTTTACATGCACTTTTCTAAGCAACATTTGTCATTTCATGTCCTGATCCAGTAGCTTTTACTGAGATGTGCTAAAGAAGATTGTGTGTGTCATGAAACCCGCTCCAGTAAACAGTAGTTTTGTCCATAACTTTTGCTTCGAGTTCATAATGTTCTCCTGAATGTTGACAATTCAATTTTGGCAGAACAAGTATTTAATATTGTGTTATTCTCACAGCGAATGTTTTCCAGATTTTTCATCCACTGGAAGTCTTTCAGGAAAACATCACATATGTACCAACTGCCCTTTTATATAATAAAATATAATAATTATTTTTTTAAATAGAGAAAGAGTAACGGTAATTTTAGTATTATGTTTATACTATTATAGATGTGAAGTAGCTTTTATTTGTATGTTTTCAGCTGTAGAATGTGACAAGATGAATACATAAAACTGAAAATCAAAAAATAAATGCTACTTCACAATATCAATAAATCCATAACTGTATATAAATAATACTAAAATTACAAGTAATTTTTTCTTTTGTAATTTTTTTTCCATATTTTGTTTGACAAAATGAAAGAGTAGTTGTATAGTTGAAAATATTAAAATATTATATACATTTGTGTCAAATTAAATATGGAAATGTATTTTTTTAAATAGTAAAAACTTGTAAACGTGTTATTTTAGCATCATTTATATACTATTACAATTGTATATATATTTTGAAGTAGTTTTTATTTTTATATTTTCAACTCTATGAATTTGTCAAATTAAATATGAAAATGTAATTTTTTAAATAGAAAAATAATTTGTAAACAGCATTATTTATAGATTTATTGATATTTTGAAGTAGCTTTTATTTTTTATATTTTCAACTGTGCAATGATCACATTCTCTTCATTTGTCAGTATTACAGCTTTTATTGCTATTTTGAAGTAGCTTTTTTATTTTCACTTTTAATAGTTTATTTATTAATTTATTTAGTGCTTTTGTCAGTTTATTAGTTTAAATTTTTTGTTAAATATTTCCTAAATGCAATGCGCGATATATATCGGCCACCATATCGTTATCGGCCGATATATGTTCATTTTTAATGTTATCGTTATCAGCCTGGTAAGAAAATTTGTCCGATATATTAATGCCGATAAATAAGGGATTATTTTCTTAAGCTGAGACTCGCACAGTTCAACATGATGCTTATGAATTGCTTGAAATATGATTGGATTCAATTCCAAAAGGAAAATACAGTTAAAATGCAAATCTGTCATATCGGCTACATCATAATGAGAACATTATAATTGTGTGTTTTGGGACATGGCTTATAATGGTGAAACGTATGTTTTTGTAATCAGGCTCTCAAAAATAATATAAAAATTTGTATTTAGATTTATCAGCCATTATATCAGTTATATCGGCTTTCAAATATAAAGAATTATCGGTTATCGGTATCGGCAAAAATGTTCATATCGGTGCATCCCTATTATATTTTATTTCAGCTTTATTCAATTCACAAAAATGCTTTTCAGTAGTTTTAGTTTATTGAAAACAACACTGGTTGCAAATATTAGAATTTGTTTGCAGGTTTTGTGTTTAATTTCCTCCTGAGGACTTTAAGCAGGTCGTGTCCTAAATCTGGGGTCAAACTCAGTGTCCAGAGACTGTATTTACACTCCCTGAGGTGTTTATGTTCCTGTTCTCTGAGCTCTCGTACGCTGCCAAGACATCGGTGAAAGTGTTTGGAAAGCATTTCAATCTGTAGAGCCGATCATCTCTTCATCTTTACTACTAGTTACAGCAGCAAATAAACATGAATGAACATCAGAAGGAATGTTGAAAGATTCAGAACAACTTCCTGAAATCAATCATGTCTCATGAAATCCATCAATCAGTGTTTCAAAGACGTTTTGTTTGCATAGAAACATCTGAAAAGCGCTAAGATCCGTCAGGAATCATCACTGAAAGATATTGCAGATGTTTTCAGATGAATTGCTCTTTTAGTCACTCCCGGATGAACGAAAATGTGCAGCGAGGCGGATTAGCTGAGGTGACGTGACGCTAGCAGACAGCAGACAAGCGGCAATCCACCTGTCACTCAAGTGGCCACGCCCTTAATTATGCAGAACTTTAAGGCTTAGTATAATTTAAACGGATGAGTTATAAAAACATTCACCCCCTCACAGTCGTCATGAAGGGCAAGATTAGCTATATAGACCAAAACACTTTTTGCACCAGGCTGTAAACATGTTTATTTCTGCTGTAAAGTTGGGCATTTTAACATGGGGGTCTATGGGATTGACTCTCTTCTGCAGCCGGTCTCTAGTGGCCAGTCGAAGAACTGCAGTTTAAGTCACTTCAGTGTTGGATTCAAGAGAGAGAGACCGGAAGGTTGGCGCTTGGGATGGACTTGCATGTTTTGTGCTAATCACACATTAAATCAGTTTAAACTCATACAAAAATATTTCATGGCAGTTTGATTATGCCCTGTTTTTCTAACCGGATGCACTTGCATGATGTGCTAATCATAGAAACAGATCCCGTAAATTAGCTAAAAATCGAAGCAAAGTTTCTTTTGTGACGTTCTGCGTTTTCATTCGTAGCACCGATGGAGTGTGTCGCCGGGTCGTCAGGTGTGTATCCGCGAGACCTTTTCGCACCGTTCAACCACATCACCGTCTCCAAAAAACGCAACTGGCTCCAGCAGAGCGTCCTGAGACCCCGGCTAGCCGACGACAACGACGCCGACGACGAGGGCGAGATTTGGTACAACCCCATTCCTGAGGACGAAGAACCCGACTGCGTTCCTGCCATCACGGTGTCTCAAACGGGTCCTGTGATTGACGGCGACGGGGCCGGCGAAAGACCGACGCTCGTGTGCAAGACGCAGGAGGAGAACCTCACCGTCAGAGCGACAGGTATTTTAAAAATAATCTTTTGTCTTTTCTAAAATAATGTCTCTTCTTTTGGTCTGTGCGATACCTCATGTTTCCAATTTGCCAACTTTCATTGTCAATTGCGTTCGTTCTTGTTGTGCGTCCTCAAACTGGCGACCCGCGTGAGCGTCGAGTCTGTGGAGGCGGGAGAAATAACGATCTCAGATATTTTGAATTTGGACTGCAGTACCTATGTCCACCACTAGCTGTCATTCTTACAGACTGCACCTTTAAGGCGAGACACGGCAGGCAAAAACTTTTTCTTTTTTTTTACTGGTCAATTTTGAGATTTTTGGATATTTGTCTTCAATAACGTCTACTTTCAGACTTGTGGTGAAGAAAAGTCAGAAATACACATTTAGGTCTTTATTTTACTACACTTTGTCTGTTCGCGTCTGTAGATTTCTACATAAATTCAACAAAGGTTGGCGTTGTAAATCCTCCCGCTGCTCCGCGATCTCTGTCTGCTCCCTGTCATCACACACACCGCTGGAAAGCGCTCTCTCTCCTGTACAATGCTGTCGGATCCAAATATGGTCATTTCCTTTTTATCAGCAACCAATCGTGAAAGTAAAAGGGCTGGCAAGCGCAATCTCATTGGGCTGATGATAAATCTTTAAAAGCCCGTTTTCTCAAAAATGACTTTTCTCTCTGAAATCTCCACTTCAGCAGCACCGATACACACCAAACCTTCCAGTCTTGTACCTAGTTATATTATGAAGACATTTACAGAGGGATTTGTTAATATATTTTTCTTAGCCTGATTTATTTAACATTTTATCCCAAAAAAACATGGCGAAAATAATTTTTTTTAAGGCTATTGACAGAATATTCTGATTTACAGGAGAACAAAAGTAGATATCCATAAATCCCTCTGTCATTTTTTCCCCATCTAATATGTGAACACTATGAAAAAAATATTTTTAACCTGATTTTATCCAATACTCAGATTTCCTGTTTTTTTTATATATGCAAATTGGCGCATATTTAATTAGATATTGCCTAATTTGCATATTTAAACATTAAATTACAGAAAACTTGTAGTACATTTTTTTCTCATCTTAATGTATTTTACCCTATTCACCTGTAGTGTCTCGCCTTAAAGATGCACAGAAGCTAGCTAAAGTCAGCGAATAAAACACTGACACAATGATGAACAAGTGACAATAATAATTGCAATATCGTTTTACTGAATAATTAAGTAAACCTAATTTCTTTATTTATCTTTGTGAAGAAACCTCATTGTTTAACTGGCTACTCTCTGCTGTCTCAGACGACGACATCACTTCCTGTCGGCCACCGTAACTTCTGTTGGTTGCAATTCGCAACCTCACCACTAGATGCCTCTAAAATTCACACTCTGCACCTTTAAGAGCTGAATTCGTTGCGAAAAACTACATTACCCATGATGCTGTGCAGAAATTCCACCAATCAGAGAGCCGCATTCTGCTGAAAGACCTCTTTAGCTCCGCCCACTTCCGTAATCGAGTTGTTTTGTTATGCTCTCAAAATATATTTCGCCATCGCTTTTGATTTTCCAATTCGATTATGTAATTCGCAATGCATCATGGGATTGTGGTCTGTTCTCTTCGCTCTGGATCTGAGATCTGTTAGCATCAGTGTTGTTTGTGTGAATCCGCACAGGGTTTATGACTGGGATCATATCATCAGCTCTATATTTAGTGTGTATGAATGTGTGAGATTGTTGACTAATGCAGTCGTGCTTATTAAAGCGGCTTGTCAACGAACTAGTGAAGCTGTCAGCGAAACACTTCTGGATCTTTCTGGACGGTTATTAGTGTTTCC
>JAJAQA010000015.1:2109479-2186979 GCA_021464565.1 Rutilus rutilus
AGCCAATGGGATTGCAGAACTGGGCCAGTCCCGGCCCAGACTGTCTCCGTCGGGTGTCACGACTGCATTGGCGAGTGGTAATGTGATTTGGCGGTACCATCTTGACAGCAGTGTTTCTACTCAGCACAACTTTGATAAAAGAAGGAGCAACAGTGGCGGCATTCCCAAATCGGCAAGCAAGGGAGGTTATCTAAGTGACGGAGACTCGCCTGAACTTGTGGCCAAGTCGGGGAAACACGGCAACTCGGAAAGAAAGAACTATAAAGCCCGAGATCCCAATGGGAATGGCGGAAGTCCGAAGCTTCCTGGCACAGAGCTGGATATCGATGCCTTCCGATCGTACAGTTTCTCCGAGCAGCCGAAGTGCCTAACGTTCATCTCGGGACTAATGAGTTTGCACTTCTATGGTGCAGAGGACTTGAAGCCACCGCGGGTTGATTCCCGCAATGTCTACTGTGCCATTCAGGTGGACTCTGTCAATAAAGCTCGTACGGCTTTGCTAACCTGTCGCACGGCCTTTCTGGACATGGACCACACCTTTAACATCGAGTTGGAGAACGCTCAGCACCTCAAACTTGTGGTCTTCAGTTGGGAATCAACGCCGCGACGGAACCGGGTGTGCTGCCACGGATCCGTGATTCTCCCGGCGTTGTTTCGCGTGAGTAAGACACACCAGCTTGCGGTCCGTCTGGAACCGCGCGGGATGATCTACGTAAAGCTGAGTCTCATGGAGCAGAGGCAGAACTCTCTCGATGGCCCGGACGGGGATCACGAAACGCAGGTGTTCGGCGTAGAGGCTTGGCGTGTGGTGGAACGGGAAGCATCTGGATTAATGGTTCCACTGCTTATCGAGAAATGCATCTCTGAGATCGAGAGGAGGGGTTGTCAGGTGAGTGAGGGCGGCAGATCTTTTAGGCTCTTTAACCTGCATGCAGTTCCTAATCAAATCTCCAATTTAAAGGTGAACTGTGTAATTATTTTGATGCCAAATGACTTGGTACAAAGTTCTCCTATTCCAATTTAATCTCTGACTAAATAAGCCATTGATACATCAACTTTATGAGCAGCATCACAAGGTGGCACCTTCAAAAGAGTCCTAGAAGAGTTTGAAACGGGACTAACAGTGATGGGTCAGAAAGAGCAGTAGAAATGTTTGTGAAACTTGCTTGAGTTTTGCAGTTTAATTCAATCCCTCTAGTAGCCCAGAAATAACGCACTCTTGTAACTCCATGGCTTAGATTCAGACTGCAAGTGAAATTTCCCATATCCGATATTCCATATTAATATGGAAGACAGCTGCCAAGGTAGTCAGTGGAGTGACAGTGAGGTCTTACAGTGTTGACAGCTCTATACAAACAAAACTATAGACTTTTCTCTCTTTTTTCCTCAACCTTCTCATCCAAACCAATTTGCACCACTTTACCTTATAAATGAATGTGTAAACCTTGACTTCAGTGACCTCGATGTAGGGCTGCACGATTAATCGAAATGAAACCACACGGGATTTGGCAAAGGCTGCGATTATTTTATGTGCAGCTTGTCAGTGCAGCACGGCTCAATTTCATGTCAATTGCAATTATTCGTGCAGCCCTACCTCCATGTGTACTTCTGTATGACAGCATGCTGCATACCATCTGTGCATTTCATATAGTGCTGTACTATGTACTTCTGTAGACCCAAAGTGCTTTACAATCATGTCAGGGGTCTCTCCACAACCACCTCCAGTGTGGAGCGTCCACTTGGAGACTCAACACACACCAGCTATAGGTGGAGAGGAGAGAGAGTGATAGAGCCTATTGAGTGGAAAGGGATTATTTGGAAGCCATGATTGATAAGGGCAAATGGAGGGATTTTGGCCAGGACACCGGGGTTACACCCCTACTCTTTACAAGAAGTGCCATGGGATTTTTAATGACTACAGAGAGTCAGGACCTCGGTTTAATGTCTCATTCGAAGGATGGTGCTTGTTACAGTATAGTGTTCCCATCACTATACTGGGGCGTTAGGACCATAGACTGTAAAAGAAAATTATGGGCGTAGTGTGCGTGACGTCATCCGTAGTGTTTCTGAAGAGCATTTCTTAAGCCCAAAGTGGGCGGAGCCGGCCGCCGCCATCTTGGCAGCGTCACTCGCGGATAAACGAAAATGTGCAGCGAGGCGGATTAGCTGAGGTGACGTGACGCTAACAGACAGCAGACAAATGGCTAGTAGTGACATCAGCGGCAATCCACCTGTCACTCAAGTGGCCACGCCCTTAATTATACACAACTTTGAGGCTTAATATAATTTAAACAGATGAGTTATAAAAAAAATTCACCCCCCTCACAGTCCTCATGAAGGGCAAGATTAGCTATACACTTTTTGTACCAGACTGTAAACATGTTTATTTCTGCTGTAAAGTTGGGCATTTTAACATGGGGGTCTATGGGATTGACTCTCTTTTGCAACCGGCCTCTAGTGGCCAGTAGATGAACTGCAGTTTAAGTCACTTCAGTGTTGGACTCGAGAGAGAGAGAGACAGGAAGGTTGCCGCTTGGTTTGAACACAAACAGACCACAGGGTGAGCGCCCCCTACTGGCCTCACTTCCAGCAGCAACCTGGTTTTCCCTGCTTAGCTTCAGTGGGTGACCAGGCTATATGGTGATATGGCTGTGGCTAAATCTTTGTTTATCTTTTGCACATGCGGGTCAGTTCAAGATCGTGACCAGTTCACACTCAAATCTGATATTAGCCGCATTTAAAAATTCTATGAACAGCTAAACAAAAAAATGGAGCACTAAGACTTGCAGTATGAATGTAGCCTAGTTGCCCAGAAATTACGCACTTGTGTGTACGAGTGTCTTCTGTCATTTGTTAGGCTTTGGTTAAAGTGAGCTCGCCAACCGTTCTAAAGTCCTTGTCCATGGACATTACACACTCACACAAACAAGCTTAGCAAGGCCTCTCCATGGTTTGTGTGCACAGGCATATTGCCAAAGTTCTAGCCATTTACACACACACACACACACACACACACACACACACACACACAATCTGTCTCTGTTACAGTGTCACCCAGAGTTTAATGCTGTTCTCGTCCATTCATCCCACCAAGTGTGTCTGCTGTCAACCCTCAAAACAACTCTTGTCTGCTGTTCTCAGATCAGATGTACCCCCAATACACACAGATGGAAAATCTGATTCTGGACCAGCTGAGAAAGTTTCAGCCCCTTTGGTGTAAAGTAGATCCTTTGGGAAGGCTTTAAAGTTGCTGTTTTTACCTCAGATGACCCTTTTGTGAAGTGTTATTAGCCTCCAAATGCTAAATCTACAGCTAAAGCCCATATATCTAATATATATAAATATATATATATATATACACACACACACACAGTATTAGGGCTGCACGATTTGGGGAAAATGTCATATTGCGATAATTGAGGTCAATATTGCGATTACGATTGCGATATGCGATATAATAAACAAATGGTTTCATGAGTCAACTTGCTTGTTTCTAAAGGAAAATAAATGCACACAACAGATTAGTGATAATCAGCCTAAGAAAAAAGTTCTTTAGTCAAGAGCAATGAGTGTTTTTCTCTGTTCCCTTTGGTTCTTTGATTAACTTTTGCGACTTTTTTTTTTTTTTTTTGTGCATTTTAACAAGAACAAAAACATAATTTACATACAAGAGTACATATCAGGGGTTAAAAAAAAAAAAAAAAAAAAAAAAAACTTTAGTGACAGATATAATTAGTGGCTACTGTGTACTGTCCCTTTAAGACCAGCTGCTGTCAGAGACGCGGATCTCACACGCGCCTCATTCTTTCACGAGTCATCACAACTCTTCATGTTCATCATAAGACTTACTACTCTTATGTTATGACACTCGACAAAAAGACATTTTGGCATAATTGTGTTTGTGTTATTGTTCGTTCAAGCTCGAAAGAGAACTGTATTGTGTCTTGCTGTTTTGTGCGCACGCACGATATTAGCGCGAGTCTTTCTGTCTGTCACAGTCAGGACATTCACAGGCAGCGCGTTCATTTTGGCATACATGTGTGTTGTTCGTTCTACCGCGAAAGAGAACTTGATACTGGCGCGCGTCTATCTGTGTGTGTGTGTCAGGAGGAGGACATTCACAGGCAGCTCGTTCTTTTATGTCTTGTCGCGCATGAATGGTTTAAAAGCATTTGCATTAATAAGTGCGTTAACAGCGCTAATTTGTTTATTTAATATAAAATCGCAGCATTTTGCGTCATATGATCGCGTAGGCTTGACATCGCGATTGCGATTGAGATACGATTAATCGTGCAGCACTACACAGTATATCCGCATATCAAGTTTAGCATGTTTGTCTTGCGCTTCTTTGAAGTTGTACTCTTGTGCTGTAATTTTTTTTAGATGATGTAACCTAGCAAGGTCATGTGACAACTGTGTAGCTAGGAATGCACGATATATCAGCGACCATATCGGTATCGGCCGATATACGTTAATTTTTTATGTTATCGGTTTCGGCCTGATAAGAACATTTTGCTGATATATAAAAGCCAATAAATAATGGATTATTTTCGATTGCTTTTAATTAGTGCTGTCAACGTTAACGCGTTAACGCATGCGATTAATTTTTGTCTGGTTTAACGTGTTAAAATATTTAACGCAATTAACGCAGCATCCGTCTTTTCTGCCATCCGTTGGCTAGCTTTACATTATATGATCACGCTCTTATTCATTTAAATGCTTTTAAACATTTCAAGCGCGGCAAGACAAAAGAGAAAGCGCTGTCTGTGAATGTCTTTATGTGACACACACACACACACACAATGCATAGACAGGGCGCCAGAATTCTGATGCAAGATTAGCCAGAATGAAAGAAATACGTGACAAGAGATTAGCTGAACCACTGGAATCTGCTCACAGAGTGACTGTAACCTGTGAACTTATACCAGACACTATTACAGAAGGTAATGGATATCACAGAGAATGCTACCAAAGATTCACCATGAATCTCAAAAGACTCGACCAGAAGCCTGAACTATTAGGAGCAAGTTCAAGGCAAAGTCAGAGGGCCTCAACTGGTGACAAGGTGCTCTTCACACCTGACTGTATATTCTGCAACTCAATTACACGGAAGAAGGTCAAAAATAAAGGGATATGGACAAATGAGGGGTTAAGAGAGTTGAGTGTGATGGGTGGAGAAGAACTGTCCTCAAAGTTGCAGAACAAAAATTTGATGAAAATTTGCTTCGCAGAATTAGAGGAAAGGATCTATTTGCTACAGAAGCTAAATACCACAAATCCTGTAGAGTCCAATATACACAAAATTTAGAAAAATGGAGAAGTGCAAGCACAGAAAACAAGGCCAAAACAAATCCAACTAGTAGAAGCTCACGGTGAGGCATTTGGTGCTGAGGCAAGTTTGTGCATCCTAGATTAGCTATGTAGATTTTGGTCAGATCAGTCAATTTCATCATTTTGTTTGCTGCCGATGATTTCCTTTGTCAATTACTCGAGATACATGCACCAAATGTCTCACCGTGAGCTTCTACTATTTGGATTTGTTTGGCCTTGTTTTCTGTGCTTGCACTTCTCAATTTTTCTACATTTTGTGTATATTGGACTGTACAGGATTTGTGGTACAGTGGGGCAAAAAAGTATTTAGTCAGCCACCAATTGTCCAAGTTCTCCCACTTAAAAAGATGAGAGAGGCCTGTAATTTTCATCATAGGTACACTTCAACTATGAGAGACAAAATGAGAAAAAAAATTCAGAAAATCACATAGTAGGATCTTTAATTAATTAATTGGTAAATTCCTCTGTAAAATACTGTAAGTATTTGGTCACCTACACACAAACAAGATTTCTGGTTCTCACAGACCTGTAACTTCTTCTTTAAGAGGCTCCTCTGTCCTCCACTCGTTAACTGTATTAATGGCACCTGTTTGAACTCGTTATAAGTATAAAAGACACCTGTCCACAACCTCAAATAGTCACATTCCAAACTCCACTATGGCCAAGACCAAAGAGCTGTCAAAGGACACCAGTAGGGCTGCAACTAACGATTATTTTGATAATCGATTAATCGGACGATTATTTTTTCGATTAATCGATTAATCGGATAAAATGTTTTTTTTTTAAATCAATTTGATTTTTTTGTTTATTATAACTAAAAACCCTAAATCAGGGTATTTATGTGTAAAAGTGTACTAAAAAATGCAAAAGCCACACATTGAGTTTTACTAATATAATCTTTAATTTTTACATTTTAAACCTTAAAACACAAAAGTTTGTCCAGTTTTTAAACAGTAAAACTTATTTAAATATCCAAAATATAAATAAACAAAACAAAATATTGAGTTGTGCTGCTCAAATAAACTTCCCATTATGAAATTAGGACACATGTTTGTAATAAGATATTAAGCAGCAGATTTTGAATTCTAATGTAGAGTGTGTTATTTATTGATAACAGACCGCTGCTAAGTATAACACACCAATGCCATGAAAAACAGAGCGTTGCTATGGACGCAGGATTCTAACCGTAGAGACGGAACGGACTATTTTCTTTAGAGGAAGCAATACAATAATTTTTTAAATCAATAAACTCCTTTTTAAATAAATATTTTGTCAAATTATTGATTTATTTGGTGGGTAGCCATATAAAAAGCGGGATTATCCCTTACATAGTAGACAAATGCTATAAAAGGCGGAATGGAGGTACGCAGCTAAAAGGCTTGATTAAAAGTACGTTACAGGAAAAATGATGCATTAGTGCACAAGCATTCGTTGAAAACCACTGACTACAGTGACTAAAAAACAATCGTTTATTGCTGTTATTAACTGCCATTATATGTAGTGCTTCACTTTGTAAACAGTAAACACCATTTAATTTAACTTATTTCTGCTGTAACGTTAGCGCTATTTTAAGCCATCATTTATGTTGCGAGCGAACTGATTGCGCAACCTGATGCTCGATACAAAATAGAGCTAGTGTGACTGTCCCGAAGTTATAAACAAAGCTGTTTACACAGTAGCATTGAATTAAACTAGACTATACAATTTTCACATCTTCATATGAGGATATACAGTTTTTTCTTGCCGTGCTGATGTTTCAACTTCATCCGTGACACCAACGTGTTTCCTCTTCGTGCATCACTGTGGTACTTCCATGCCACACAAGCTCAGTTTTGCATAACTTGCAGATTACAGTCTTATTTGCTGCATTTAATGTAAAATAGTGCTGCACGATTAATCGTATCTCAATCGCAATCGCGATGTCAAGCCTACGCGATCATATGACGCAAAATGCTGCGATTTTATATTAAATAAACAAATTAGCGCTGTTAACGCACTTATTAATGCAAATGCTTTTAAACCATTCATGCGCGACAAGACATAAAAGAACGAGCTGCCTGTGAATGTCCTCCTCCTGACACACACACACAGATAGACGCGCGCCAGTATCAAGTTCTCTTTCGCGGTAGAACGAACAACACACATGTATGCCAAAATGAACGCGCTGCCTGTGAATGTCCTGACTGTGACAGACAGAAAGACTCGCGCTAATATCGTGCGTGCGCACAAAACAGCAAGACACAATACAGTTCTCTTTCGAGCTTGAACGAACAATAACACAAACACAATTATGCCAAAATGTCTTTTTGTCGAGTGTCATAACATAAGAGTAGTAAGTCTTATGATGGAAGAGTTGTGATGACTCGTGAAAGAATGAGGCGCGTGTGAGATCCGCGTCTCTGACAGCAGCTGGTCTTAAAGGGACAGTACACAGTAGCCACTAATTATATCTGTCACTAAAGTTTTTTTTTTTTTTTTTTTTTTTTTTTACCCCTGATATGTACTCTTGTATGTAAATTATGTTTTGTTCTTGTTAAAATGCACAAAAAAAAAAAAAAAAAGTCGCAAAAGTTAATCAAAGAACAAAGGGAACAGAGAAAAACACTCATTGCTCTTGACTAAAGAACTTTTTTCTTTAGGCTGATTATCACTAATCTGTGTGTGCATTTATTTTCCTTTAGAAACAAGCAAGTTGACTCATGAAACCATTTGTTTATTATATCGCATATCGCAATCGTAATCGCAATATTGACCTCAATTATCGCAATATGACATTTTCCCCAAATCGTGCAGCCCTATAAAATACTCCCATGCCTTAGATAATTTGGGGCGCACACTTTATTTCTGCCGCCGATTGATCTGTCATTTCTCTCCGATTACTCTGCCATTTCGCGTGTGGGACTACACAGCGATGTCATGAAAGTGACGTCATTAGTAACGCTCCCCGTGACGTGAGCAGACCAACTAATCGACAATGACATTCGTTGACAACGATTTTCATAATCGATTATTATCGATTTTATCGATTAGTTGTTGCAGCCCTAGACACCAGAAACAAAATTGTAGACCTGCACCAGGCTGGGAAGACTGAATCTGCAATAGGTAAGCAGCTTGGTGTGAAGAAATCAACTGTGGGAGCAATTATTAGAAAATGGAAGACATACAAGACCACTGATAATCTCCCTCGATCTAGGACTCCACGCAAGATCTCACCCCGTGGGGTCAAAATGATCATAAGAACGGTGAGCAAAAATCCCAGAACCACACAGGGGGACCTAGTGAATGACCTGCAGAGAGGGCCAAAGTAACAAAGGCTACCATCAGTAACACACTACGCAGCCAGGTACTCAAATCCTGCAGTGCCAGACGTGTCCCCCCTGCTTAAGCCAGTACATGTCCCAGGCCCATCTGAAGTTTGCTAGAGAGCATTTGGATGATCCAGAAGAGGATTGGGAGAATGTCATATGTAAGAATGAAACCAAAATAGAACTTTTTGGTAAAAACTCAAGTCGTGTTTGGAGGAGAAAGAACACCATACCTACTGTGAAGCATGGGGGTGGAAACATCATGCTTTGGGGCTGTTTTTCTGCAAAGGTACCAGGACGACTGATCCGTGTAAAGGAAAGAATGAATGGGGTCATGTATCGTGAGATTTTGAGTGAAAACCTCCTTCCATCAGCAAGGGCATTGAAGATGAAACGTGGCTGGGTCTTTCAGCAAGACAATGATCCCAAACACACGCTCCCGGGCAACGAAGGAGTGGTTTCGTAAGAAGCATTTCAAGGTCCTGGAGTGGCCTAGCCTGTCTCCAGATCTCAACCCCATAAAAAAAATCTTTGGAGGGAGTTGAAAATCCGTGTTGCCCAGAGACAGTCCCAAAACATCACTGCTCTAGCAATCTCGACGTGTTAAAATCTCTTAAAATCGTTTTTTAGGTTTCCTATTCACAGGGCTAAAACAGGTAGTGTATCCCAATAATGTTAACATTCAGATTCATATTCTACACATCCAGACCTTTCAGAAAAGCATGATTTTTTTCAGGGGAGTGGGTTGGGGTGCATGATAGGCGAATCTAGGTCGTGGCCTATACATGAAATGGGCTCATTATATCAACATAAAGCCTTACCTATGTTAATTTTAGACACCTACCAATAAGCAGCATGGTAGGTATTTGACCTAAGTCATCATATGTTAAGTTTGAGTGTGTATTGGGTCACCTAAAAGCTGTTCTGATTGACTAGGACAATCTCGATGTGTTAAAATCGCTTAAAATCGTTTTTTAGGGTTTCCCTATTCACAGGGCTAAAACAGGTAGTGCAACCCAAAATTTTCAATGTTAACATTCAGATTCATATTCTACACATCCAGACCTTTCAAAAAAGTATGGTTTTGTTGGGAGGTGGGGGGGGGTGCACGGTAGGCCTATGTAGCTCGCCGCCTATGTGAGATCCATAGACAGTACGGTATATAAACGGTGAGATCCGCGTGTCTGTCTGCTCTTAAAGGGACAGCAGCCAATAAAGCTTCCTGTCAGTAAAGTTAAAGAACAAAGGGAACAGAGAAAATGACTCACTGCTGTTGACTAAATAACTTTTGTAGCTTTAATAAGGATTAACTATTTAATTTATAGTTTATGCAGTGCAGACTGCATATAACTTTGATAACTTTATTACAGTATATTTCCTAACTGTTAAGACAGGAAGGGCACGAATAAATATGACATTTATTATGGGTTTATGTTAGCATTGTTTTAAGTTCACTTAAATTAAAAAGTGTTATATTTTTGAAGCCTAATAAATGTGAAAAAGAAAAAAAAAATCAGTAGCTGTATTAATATCAGTAATACTGGCCTTCATTCATAAAAAGATGCCATTAAAAAATTATTTAAAATATACTGTCTTTATGTTGTTTCTACATTAATTTGATTAACTGTGAAATTATTACATTAAAAAATATATTAAAAACGTACAAAAACATTTCTTTTTTTATTGCGATTAATTGCGATTAATCACAGAAAAAATGTGTGATTAATCTAGTTAAAGTTTTTAATCGATTGACAGCACTACTTTTAATATGATCGGAAGAAAGGAAAACACAGTTAAAGTGCAGCATTTGCAGCACAAGCCTGTCATATAAGCTACGTAAAATTATAATGAGAACATTATAATTGTGTGCTTGCAACATGGCTTTTAATGGTGAGACTTTTGTTTTTGTAATCAGGCTCTCGAAAATTATATACAATTTTGGATTGAGTGTATAACCAATATATCGGTTATCGGCTTTCAAATATAAAGAATTATCGGTTATCGGTATCGGTAGAAATTTTCTAAAAAAAGTCACATACTATTTTAAGTTAGTATGCAGTATTTAAGATTTGTTAGCATCTGAAGGAACGACTACATTTGTAGCCAAAAGCAACAAGAATTGTTCCTGGATTCATGCAACATAGTGAGGTCATGTGACAAGTGCAGCATACTAGTTTAAAACATTGGTTATTGCATACTTCATACTATTGCATACTATTTTTCAGCTTTTTTCTCGTTTGTTTTGCACTATATACTGTATGCACTATGCAGTATATACTGTGCACTATTTAAGTACCCTACACTACAGCTAAAACAGCCGTATTCACTGTTGTATTTCTGTGGTATCACTGTACCAGAAATGCACAAATGTGCAATTATTGCATTTATTTCTGAGATGATAATTAGAGGTTTCTACTAATGTGAATATGCTAGGTCATGTGACAACAATGTAGCACGCTACAGTTTGAGACATTAATTGTGTTCACTGCTTTTTAAAAGCTAATATGAAGTAGATTCTATGTAGTGGTTGTTCTGTATTTAGTTCACTGAATTGGAGTTACTGTAATATTCTTGGTAACTGAAATAAGTGAACTTGTTTTAAGGTCAAAGCTTTCCTGATCACTGTGTGTGGGAACTTTAGTAAAGCTTTTCTAGTTTGTCTTAAGACGCACGACATACGAAGGTCACGTATGCTAAAGGAAGGCTTCTTATGAACTATGGCCGCGGGAAAACATCCACCCAGTGTGTGTTTGTGTGGGTTAATGATTGGCTGTGTGCCGTAAGGGTTTTTCCCCAGCCCTTCTCGCCTGTTTAACCCTCTGGTGCTCTTTGGTCATTTTTGAATGAAAAATTATTATTATTATTATTATTTTACCTTATCAGAATGGTACGAAATGTAGTAAAGGTTTTGGCACTTGCTATGTGAACACACACACACAAAAAAATCATGGACATGAACCTCGAACAGGTTAAATGGTCCTGAAAGAAACAGTCACACTTGTGTTGTTAGCACATTGGAAATGAATGATACGAGTTTCCTCTAGTGGAAGCGTTTGGTACTGCAGCCGAACACACTCTCACTGAAAGCTCATTTTTTCAGATATCAAACTCAAATTTTGAACACGACTTGTTTAGATTTATGGCTTTGATCTTCTTGCAGTTTTAGAGTAAAATGTGTTTTTGAAAATATAGATTTCATATAACAATTGAAAATAGTATTTTTGTGCATTTTTCATAACAATAAACGTAAAATTCTGTAACTTTTTTTAAGTTCACTTTTTAAAAAAAAAAGTCACTTCAGCAATAATCTGCCAAGTGTCGTCTTTGAACAGAGATCAAACTTCAGTCTGTCGCTCTAAAGCATTCAAGATTTACCACAGTTTAAGTTGGAAATGTAATTTTCAGGTCTATGCTCAAAAAGTGAATAAATGGATTATAAATACAGCGTAAATATAATGTAGTACCATAAAATCCCCTAAAAATACAAAATATGAAATAAAAAACATTATCAAACTAAAATATAGTACATTCCTTTCATTGAAAAAATTAAATAAAAAAATCTGTAATTATTGAACACATGAAGAGCACCAGAGGGTTTAAAGGAATAGTTCATCTAAAAATGGAAAATAAATTCTCTCTTACACTTTTTTATTTATATTATATTTTTTAATTGGGTGAACTGTACCTTTGAATTCATAAATTCTCTTTAAAAATTTCTGAATTATTATTGCTCATTTTGAAGTGTTATTTTCACGCATTAGCCTGTGACCTCTAAAGCTCGACCTACTAAAGAGCCGTTCCGGAGCCCAAGCAGAGAGTCTGGTGGAGACGTTTGGCTGCTGCCCAAGCGAGAATTCCTGGTTTGGTTTAATGCATGTCACGTGAGCGGTCGTGTGGAGTCTGTGGTCACATGAGGAGTGACAGCGGAACTGAAGACTAACGGGTCAGGATGTGTCCTTCAGTAGCGGAGGAAAAGAGGAAGGTTTCGGTGGATTCAGGAAACTCCTCCGCTGCTTTTAACAAGCTATTATTTCCTCTGGTGGACATTTTTAGAGTTTAACACACACACACACACACACACACACACACACACACACACACAGACACTCACACACAGACACACACACACACACTCACAGACATGCGCTCACTCACTCACACACACACAGACACACACACACTCACACATACAGACACACACACTCTCTCACACACACACACACACACACACACACCGCTGGTCTGAATCGAGCTGCTGTTTCACATTGTTGGGATGTTCTTCTGTGTGTTGGATGCTGTGATGATGAATCACTGCTGGATGTGTTTCAATACAAGACTAGTTTAATGCCCACTGAACCCTGTGAACTATATTCTCTATATTTTATTTATTTATTTATGTTTTATTCATGCGTTTTTTTATTCGTGCATTTAATCTTGCATTTATTTGTGCATTTATGCATTATGAATGTTTAACATAATAGTATGTTAAACTGTTGTCACATGACCTCACTGCATGTTTAATATTGCAATATATAATTAAGGAAGTGTAGATATATTTAAAAAGTGTAAGATATCCTGTGCATACAGAAACCTGGCGTACTGTGCTCAGAAGTAATAACTAGAAGTATGGTGTATGAAAATACTTGCCAAAATGTGACATATACAACCAGAACACATATATATCCATATATATACATCAAATATCCCACAATGCAACACCTTCAACTCAAAGTCAACCATAGTTTTTTAACATCTACTTCATTACTAATTATTTCAGTGTTCTGTTGACACGTTTGCATAAAGTTGTATTAAAAAATGCTTAATAGTCATATTTATTTCTGAGATGATGATTGAATGTCATGTGACAGGTGGTGTGTTTGATTGACAGGTGGTGTGTTTGATTGACAGTTTGTGTGTTTGATTGACAGCTGGTGTGTTTGATTGACAGCTGGTGTGTTTGATTGACATGTGGTGTGTTTGATTGACAGTTTGTGTGTTTGATTGACAGCTGGTGTGTTTGATTGACATGTGGTGTGATTGACATGTGGTGTGTTAGATTGACAGATGGTGTGTTTGATTGACGTGGGATTTGATTGACAGCTCGTGTGTTTGACAGGTGGTGTGTTTGATTTACAGGTGGTGTGTTTGATTTACAGGTGGTGTGTTTGATTGACAGCTTGTGTGTTTGATTGACAGCTGGTGTGTTTGATTGACAGGTGGTGTGTTTGATTGACAGGTGGTGTGTTTGATTGACAGGTGGCGTGTTTGATTGACAGGTGGTGTGTTTGTTTGACAGATGGTGTGTTTGATTGACAGATGGTGTGTTATATTGACAGCTGGCGTGTTTGATTGACAGCTGGCGTGTTTGATTGACAGCTGGCGTGTTTGATTGACAGCTGGTGTGTTTGATTGACAGCTGGTGTGTTTGATTGACAGCTGGCGTGTTTGATTGACAGCTGGTGTGTTTGATTGACAGGTGGTGGGTCTGTATCGTCTCTGTGGTTCGGCTGCGGTGAAGAAGGAGCTTCGGGAAGCGTTCGAGAGGGACAGTCACAGCGTCGAACTCTCGGAAAACAACTACCCGGATATCAACGTCATCACAGGTATGAACACGTGTGACACGTGTGTTACATTTACACACTATTTATGCTTATTTTTGGAGCAATAAAGAGCATCTATTCTTCTTTTCCATCTTTCTTTAGTGTGTAACGTTGAGTTCTTCTCTATATCAGTGTCAGTGTAGTCTTGAGTTTCTTCCGGGAACGAACACGTCACAATATTCCTCATTATAATAATTCATACGCAGAATAAAGGGGCGGGGCCTGGTTGAGTTAGTTAGGAGTGTGATTTGGCTGTTCTACATTGGAATCATATCTCACTGTATGTTGATCCAGTAAATGCAGTATTGATTAGCAGAAGAGACTTTAAAGACAATATTGAGAAGATTTTCATTTCAGTTGTGTGTTAAAGCATTGAAGCTTCTGTGTGGTGTTTCTCACCGTGTGTGTGTGTGTGTGTGTGTGAGCTTGATGCCCGCTGTGTAGTTTTGTATGAGCAGGTGGTGTTTATTTGCCTTTTAAACCAATGTGTGGCTCAAAGTCCCATCATGCATCTGGCCACCAGCCAGCCAGCCAATCAGTCTGTTGCTATCTGTAGGCCACATTTACATATCAACATTATTCAGCACATATTTACTTATTTACTTATTTATTCATGCATTTATTTATTTGTGCATTTATGCAGTCATTTATGCATTATGAATGTTTAACATAATAGTATGTTAAACTGTTGTCACATGACCTCACTGCATGTTTAATATTGCAATATATAATTAAGGAAGTGTAGATATATTTAAAAAGTAGAAGATATCCTGTCGTACTGTGCTCAGAAGTAATAACTAGAAGTATGGTGTATGAAAATACTTGCCAAAATGTGACATATACAACCAGAACACACATGTCAAATATCCCACAACATCTACTTCATTACTAATTATTTAAGTGTTCTGACACTTTTGCATTAAGTTGCATTAAAAAATGCTTAATAGTCATATTTATTTCTGAGATGATGACTGAATGTCATGTGACAATAATGTTTGTCATTGCTGAATGCACACTGTAAAATTAGTATGCAGTATATATAGTGCAGTGTACATTAGGCAGGTTGTGTGTGTGTGTGAGACTGAGTGTGTGTGTCTTTATTTCCTGCTCATGACATGCTGCTGTCACACACACTTCCCAGGTCAGAGGTCACGTCTGACTGAATTAGCGCTTCTATTTACAGTCTGTTAATTGGCCGGTGGAAAATCTCTCTGTCACTGAGTCTGAAATCCTTGTGGGACTTGTTTTGGTCCTCATGAGGAAACAAGCTTATTAATCACACAGAAGGAGTTTTTCTGAAGATGTAAAAACACAGACAGTTATTTAAAGTTATTGTAAGGGGAGAGAATCTACAGTTTGTACAGTATAAACATTATTACATCTATGGAGAGTCCCCACAAAGTATAGCTAAATAAACGTGTGTGTGTGTGTGTGTGTGTGTGTCTGTATTCAGCTCTGGCTCAGCCCCGTAAACCACACATTCAAGTGTGTGTGTGTGTATTTATTTACTTAAAATAAATATATTATTTATTTACATTTTTATTTATTTAAAGTCTTATTTTTACTATTTATTATTCCATTTTTATGAATTATTTTACATTCATTTATTTGTTTATTTATTTTAATCCTTGTTTTTATTATTTATTTATATTTTTATTAAAGATGTTTGATGGTGATGGACTTCCTCCTTTAATCTATTATTTATGGATTTATTATAATCTAATTTTTATTTGTCATATTTTTGTTTGTTTATTTATTTATTTTTTAAATCAAGTTTTCTTGATTTATTTTAATCTAATTCTTGTTATTCATTTGTTTATTTCTTTGTTTATTCAAATCTTGTTTTTATTATTTATTTATTTTATTTGTATGAATTATTTTACATTTATGTATTTTCTTATTTTTATTTATTTCAAATATTATTATTATTTATTTATTTATTACATTTTTATTTATTTAAGTCTTATTTTTATGAATTATTTTACATTTATTTATTTGTTTATTTATTTTCTTAGTTTTATTTATTTATTTAAATATTATTTATATTATTTTATTTTAATTCTTATTTTGATCATTTATAATTTGTACATTTATGTATTTATTTAAATTATATTTTGATCTATTTTAATCTGTTATTTATGGGTTTATTATAATCAAATTTTTATCTTATATTTTTAATTTGTTTGTTTGTTTATTTAAGTTTTTTTTTTCTTTGATTGATTTTTCTTAATTTTTTATGTAATTCTTATGTTATTTGTTTTTTACTTATTCAAGTCTTATTTTTATTATTTCTTTTTACATTTTTATCAATTATTTTACATTTTATTTATTTGTTTATTTATTTTCTTATTTTTATTTATTTATTTAAACATTATCTATATTATTTTATTTATTTTTATTTATTTATTTAATTCTTACTTCTTTTTTTATTTATAATTTTTACATTTATGTATTTGTTTATTTATGTATTTATTTAAATGTATGTATTAATCTATTATTTATGGATTTAGTATAATCAAATCTTTTATTTGTTTATTTACGTTTTTTCTTAATTTATTTAATCTAATTCTTATAAGTTATTTATTTTTTACATTTTCATTTATTTATTGACTGATTCATTATAATCATATTTGTCTGTGTGTCTGCAGGCGTGTTGAAGGACTTCCTGCGAGAGCTTCCTCATCCTCTGATCACTCCGCCGCTGTACGAGTCGGTTCTGGAGTCGATGTCGAAGCGGCCGCTGCTCATGGGAACCGGCGTGTGCGAGAACGACCCGATCGACACGGATCACGCCGTCAGCCTGATGGAGATCCTGCCCGACGTGGAGAAGGTACAGGAATATTCTGGAAGCGTCTGTTATCCATGTTCTCACGTGTGTGTTTCTGCCAGTGGTGTGAAGTATCTGAGGAAATGTAATTAGTTACTGTACTTAAAGGTGCAGTCTGTAAGAATGACAGCTAGTGGTGGACATAGGTACTGCAGTCCAAATCAAAATATCAGAGATCGTGGTTTCTCCCGCCCCGCCTCCGCAGACTCGACGCTCACACGCCAGACACGCAACAGGAACGAGCGAATGGACAATGAAAATGGACAAAGTGCAGTATCACAGACCACAACAATAACACACATTCCAGCCTGGAAACACACATTTCAGAGTAAAATAACTGTAGAAGTGTTCACGAGTGTGTGAACTCAGCATGTTTCCTCAATATATGCAAACATATCCTGGTATTTTTATGCTTTCGTAGAGTGGAAAGGATACAGGATTCTTGGTTACTTTGTAGTTTTACTGAGTATCAAATATATTAGCAACTTTTACTCTCTACTTGACTACATTTCTTAACAAGTAAACGTACTTTTTACTCCAATACGTTTGTGAAGAGTAATGCAATAACTTTTCCCGCAGCGGTTTATCACTGCTTTAAAGAAGCGATATCGTCGTCTAAAGGCTTTGAAGGAACTGTATCTGTGTGTTTCGCCTTTACTCACACACACTGGTCAGCGATGATGCTCTACATGAATGCGAGTGCATTAGCAGGTATTTGCTGAATCAGGTGTTTGATTTAGGAGATGAGGTCATGATGAGGCCGAAACCAGCGCTTTCAGTGCAAGTACACTGTGACTATTGAACTTTACTTAACATTCATTTATTTATCCGCTATAAATAAACCGTTTTGAAGGACATGTGACCCTGGATCTCGAGTCGCACGGGTTTATCTGTGGCAATATCCAACAATACAGTGTACGGGTCAAAATTATCCATTTTTCTTTTATGCTAAAAATCATTAGGATATTAAGTAAAGATCATGTTCCATGAAGATATTTAGTACATTTCCTACTGTAAATATATAAAACATGTATTTCTGTGAGTGAATGCGGCACAATCATGAACATAAATGAACAACTTTAAAGGAGATTTTCTCAATGTGTAGATGTTTTTGCACCCTCAGATTCCAGATGTTTAATAGTTGTATCTCAGCCAAATATTGTCCTATCCTAACAAACCACACATCAATGGACAGATTATTTATTCAGCTTTCAGATGATGGATAAATCTCAATTTCAAAAAATGTACCCATGTGACTGGTTTTCCAGGGTCACAGATTGGTTTACTTACGGCCTTTTGTGCACTCGAGCTGAACTGAGACTTGAGAGTTTGCAGACGTTTAAAGGGATAGTTCGCCCAAAAATGATATTTAGCCCATGATTTACTCACCCTCAAGCCGTTCGAGATGTATATGTCAATCTTTTTTCAGACGAACACATTTTCAGTTATTTTAGAAAATGTCTTAGATCTTTTAGTGGTTATAGTGTGAAGCAATGGGGTCCAGCTCGTTGAAGTCCGCAAATGAGCATGCATCCTCCACAAAAGTAATCCATCCGGCTCCAGGGGGATAAACGAAGGCCTTCCGAGGGTAATCCGTGCGGTTTTGTAGTAAAAATATACATATTTAAAACTTTATAAACGAAAATAACTGGCTTCCGGAGGCGGTCGGCGCGCGTTCATGGAGATGGAAGCGTCGTGACGTAGTACGAACGTGACAGCGCAACCAGAGAGCAGAGCAAAACAAAACTCTACGTTCGTTCTACGTCACGACGCTTCCTACGCTACGTCGTACATCATTTGCAAGCATCCATCTCCGTGAACGCGCGTCGACCGCGACCGGAAGCCAGTTATTTTCGTTTATAAAGTTTTAAATATGTATATTTTTACGACAAAACCGCACGGATTACCCTCAGAAGGCCTTCGTTTATCCCCCTGGAGCCGGATGGATTACTTTTGTGAAGGATGCATGCACATTTGCGGACTTCAACGAGCTGGACCCCATAGCTTCACACTATAACCACTGAAAGATCTAAGACATTTTCTAAAATAACTGAAAATGTGTTCGTCTGAAAAAAGATTGACATATACATCTCGAACAGCTTGAGGGTGAGTAAATCATGGCTTAAATATCATTTTTGGGCGAACTATCCCTTTAAGAGGCTGTCGTGTCTACCTTGATTTATTGCAATATTCAGTTTTATTTTGATTTTAGAAAATAAACACGATTTCTCATCTTACACATCAGTTGTTTATTTTCAAGGTGTCGAGGTGCATCTATGAGTCAGTGTGAGTAAAATACTGAAGTACTGTTAAAATCAGATAGCCTACTCTAACACTGTGATGCGATAAGATTCCAGCAACAAATCATTTGTCTGTCCACACTAGACGCGACTGCGAGATGCGTCGAAATCAATCAAAACCCACAGCCAATCAGAACAGCGTGTGGGCGGAGTCAGCCAATCAGAACAGTGTGTGGGTGGAGTCAGCCAATCAGAACAGTGTGTGGGCGGAGTCTCGAGGCACCAGAGAGTAATCTTGCTACATAATACAACATACTACATACAAAACCAGCTACATAATCAAATTCACAAATTTTACACCATTTAAACATTATTCAAATACATAGGCTACTGAGTTACTAAAACAATCTTTGTCACAGAATACACTTGTTTGTTCACAGTTTGAACGTTCTTGTTTCCATTTGTTTCATTTCAAGATCTGAGGTGAATTATCCACTGTTGCTTTTACAGCCACAAAGCTGGAGCACTAAATGATATTCAGAGTCACATGACACGCTTTTAACATTAAATAAAGCACATAAACAGCACCTGAGATTATCATCGCCACACTCTGTGTTTGTTGTTCCAGCGCGACGTCGCAGAGAAATAGAAACCGTTTCTGAAATAGAGTCGTCGCGTGTCGCCGTCTCGGCTGGTTAGGACAAACACTCTGATTAACATGGAGAAGAACCTTTATCGCGCGGCGCGTGTAGTTAGCACACGGTGTAAGACTTTTACTCGAGTCGGATTGGAATTGGTGACTTATTTTCGCTGTAAGGGATCTGCACTTTTACTCCAGTATGGTTTTCAGCTGTGATTTCTGCTCACCAGGCGACCCTGCGTAAGCTCCTGGATCACCTGAAGCGTGTGGCGTCGCATCACGAGGTGAACAAGATGACGTGCCAGAACCTGGCGGTGTGTTTCGGGCCGGTTCTGCTCAGCCAGAGGCAGGAGGCGTCGTGTCACGGGAACCGGGTCTTCATCGACTCCGAGGAGCTGGCCAGCGCTCTGCACTTCAAGAAGCACATCGAGGTGCTTCACTATCTGCTCCAGCTCTGGCCCGGTGAGAACAATACACTCGTTATTCTGTGTGTGTGTGTGTGTGTGTGTGTGTGTGTGTGATCTCAGAATAAAGCCCTTCAGGCTGATGAAGACCTGATCCTGATCACCCTGTCAGGGTTTATTCTGAGATAACAATCGGCTGGATGTACATTATCACTTACTTATTCTCATTATAATCAACATCGCTTCATTATCTGCTCCAGCTCTGGCCCGGTGAGAACACTGCACTCGTTATTATTCATTACTCTCATTATAATAAACGTTATGTGAGATTCACACATGCTTGTTTCAGACCAGTTTTGCTTTCTTCCGTGAAACACAGTAAGAGACACGAGGCTGAAAGTTGTTATGATAAGTTTTATGGTGCTTCTTTCCGAATTTGTAATGAGAATCGTTTATAAATCTGCTATCTGTCATCAGAAGGTTTAGTGTGTGTGTTCTTGTATATATGGTTTATGAGGACACAAATGTGTATAATGACATGGGTATTACAACGTAAACATGGTTTATGAGGACATCTCATAAGTAAACCACATATACAAGTGTGTGTGTGTGTGTGTGTCTGTCTGTATTCAGCTCTGGCTCTTTTTTAATGTCAGCTGCTCAGATTAAGGCCGGCCTGCAGTTTTCTGCTAAAATTGAAAAACTTTTAACAATTAGATGTGTTCATCCTCCACAGAAGAAGGAATACGTCTTCAGAACATTAGCACAAGGATTGTCGTGTTTAGTGTTACGTTTTAGACATTAAAAGAATGTGTTCATGCACATGTATACCTCTGTGCGGAATATTGTTTAAGATTGTTTACCGAAAGGAAGAAGGGGACTCTTATTATGAAGTTCCCAGAAGTGCGGTTGTTGTTGGTTGAGCACGAACGATGTAGAGTGAAATATGGTGGACATGAATAAACCGGTGATCGATTAACTTCTGAAGTGTGTCTTTTAAAGGGGTGGTTGATTATGATTTCACTTTTCTAACTTTAGTTAGTGTGTAATGTTGCTGTTTGAGCATAAACAACATCTGCAAAGTTACGACGCTCAAAGTTCAAAGCAAAGGGAGATATTTGCTTTTACAGAAGTTGCTTTTTAAGGACTACAACAAACGGCTGGTAGAGACTACACCACATTCCTCCCGGGTTAGTGACATCACCAACCCTATAATTTACATAAACCCCGCCCCCTGAACACGATTTATAGATTATCAAGACAGAATATGCTAATCAGTGACTAGAAGATAACTACACATCAGCTTCATAAATTCATCAACTATCCATTCAGAAATGTTGTCTACATGTTTCACTTCTTCTTGAGTCTCTCCATCTTTGTCTGACTTCGGTTTGAACATAAAAGGCTAAAAGTTTTTGAAATTTTCAGTGTATGTGTGTGTGAGTGCAAGCTCTTGAAGCTCCGCCCCCTGTGCCGGCAGCAGCAGCTCATTTGCATTTAAAGGGACAGACACAAAAACTGCGTTTTTGCTCACCCTCAAAAAGTGACAACTTTAACATGCTATATAAAAATATCTGTGGGGTATTTTGAGCTAAAACTTCACACACACACTCTGGGGACATCAGAGACTTATTTTACATCTTGTGAAAAGGGAATTATAGCCCCCCTTTAAGTGTAACATTTAGGTGCGCTGTTTCTTTAAGGCTCAGGCGTGTGTGTTGTGTTGTTGTGCGTTCGGGGTCTCGTCTCCTCCGTGTGTGTGACTTCTCTCAGCACGGAGGAACGGTACATTAAACCTCAGACTATAATTACACACATTCCTGTCTTAACCTTCAACTCGGCAGAACAATCGCCCGTTTACTGGCCTCTCGCTGTAAAAGAGCCTTCGTCAGGCGTGGAGAACTCCCATGAGGCCATGGGGCGGAGGACGTTTTGTCTGCTTGTGTGTCAAACTGTGTTTCAAACTGTCTGTGTGTGTGTGTGTGTGTGTGTGTGTGTGTGTATGTGTGTGTGTGTGTGTGTGTGTGTCTACATGGGCACACGATTTAGTCGCGCATGTTCTGCAGTGTGTTTGTGTTTGTTTTAGTGCTGTGCAACGATTAATCGCGATTAATCGCATCCAAAATAAAAGTTTGTGTTTACATAATATACGTGTGGGTAATGTGTATGATTAATTTGTACATATATATATATATATATATACACTCACATGCATGTATATATTTAGGATTTTCTTTACATTTATATATAAAATATTTATATATAATAGAAATGATGTATAAATATATATACAGTATATACATGCAAACATTTCTTAAATATATACATACATATGTGTGTATTTATATATACAAAATACAAACACAAACTTTATTTTGGATGCAAGTAATCGCAATTAATCGTTGTCCAGCACTAGTTTATTATCTGCAATGATGTGCACATATTGTATTTTGTTTTGCATTAACGTTTTTACTAACATGAAAAGCAGCCCACCATATTTGTATGTACCATGATAATGAGAAAAATTCCAGATTTTTTTGTAAATCACGTTTTGTTTTTAATCTAAGCTCTGTGAAGCTGCCTTGGAACGATATGTATTATGAAAAGTGCTACGTCTTTCAAGTTTTGCTGTGGCAGTCCTTCTTTTATGCTGTTTTGTTATGTGTTATGCCTGTTTCTTAGGGTTATGCTTAAAAAAAAAAAAAAAAAAAAAACTTTTTGATTTGCTGTTGACCTCAGGAACTCTCAAAATCCGTCTGTATCCAAAAAATTATATTTCTATTTCAAACAAACCAACATAGTTAACTCAGCTTAGGGAATCACCTAACATCATTAATCAAAGTTATAACCATCACATATGCTTAACAGGTTGTGTGTACATAGAAATTTTAGCTGTAAGCCCATTCTTTAAGTACTTTTATTGTAAAAAAAAAACAACAACAAAAAACACATAATTTAAGGCTGAAGCACCACAGTATACTTTGCTTTTGCACTAATCAGTTGTTCCACAAGATGGCAACACTCAATACCGAACAACAAAATACCGGACACTGCAACAACAACAGACTTGAGTAAGGGGGTTAAGTGAGAGCCGCAACGTTCGTTTAAAAGAATACAAAGACATTTTTATCTGTAATAACTTCTGGAGAGAAATAGCGCAGACACTGGACAAAGATGAAACTTTCTAGAGCACATGCGTCGACCGCCTGCGTTCGCGCACGCTATCAAAAATATAAAGTATCAAGTATATTCTGGACTTCAGGGGCCGTATTCACAAAGAATTTTAAGGCTAAAAGTAGCTCCTAACTGGCGAATTTAGGAGCAACTCCTAAAAATAATGGGCGTGTCACTCGTAACTTTAGGACTCCTAATTTTTTTGACTAAGAGTAATTCACGAAGCATTTTAGCCCTAAAAGTAGCACCTAAGCCTGGGACAGCTTAAAAGAAGTCGAGAGGACTCCTAACTCACTAAGACCTATTCACAAACCGCTTTTTGTGGCATTTCACGTTGCGATGTTTTGAAATGCGTACGTGGCGGCTACAGGAGCTTCCAATCGCGAGGGAACAGTTTTGCATTGTAGGCATAATGCAATAACGCCACCAACAACAACCAAAACTAGGCTACTCATTACATGTAAACTAATTGTAACGTTTCATTGTGAATCAAATTAAAATGTTCTTCTCTTTGCAAACGTAGGCAGAGGCATATAGTGACAGATTAATTCAATAATGTTGCAAAGATATTGCATCAATCCATATGTTTCATTAGGCTACTAGGCTATTTGTTTTGCCTTACTCTTTATTCATTTAGGCTATTTATTCAGTTATTCATCATCTTCCGTCCTTCGCACTACTTGTGTAGCGCACGCATTCTCAGACCTGTCACCTGTCAATCATCATCGTAGGGGAGGTGTTTGGAATCATTCCCGCGTTACAATCATCAGCCAATCAAGGTGGTCACTTCAGTCAAGCTCGTGCATGAGTAATGACGTCATCCATAGCAACGAAGACTCACTCTTAGTTTAGGAGTTGTCATTTTTCTTTATTAAGAGTAGGTCTGAAAGGCGTTGTGAATCACTTTTAAGAGAAAACTCCTAGCTAAAATCTTTCAGTGCGATTTAGGAGTACTCCTAGTGGTAAGATAAAATGCTTTGTGAATACGGCCCCAGAGCAACATATCTAATCATTTAGTTCTCATTTGTAGATTGCATATTAATTTTTGCTTGTCTGTTTATTTCACTCGTCCCATCACATGTAGGCCGCAGCTAAAATCACCAGAGGGTTTAGATCGGGGCAGGTAAACTGGATTAACGGGTGTGCTTTGCGTGTCTTCTGCTATTCTTTCATGATCTCAATATCTTGCTAGCATGCAGATTTGTTCAAATAGAAGCTAAAAATAATGATAGCTTGCCTCTGTTGTGCCACTTTCCTTCACCAGATCAGCCAGAGTTACAACGTTTGTGGTAGTTTAATAGAAGGTTGTGTTTTTGCGGGACAGAGTTCAACAAAAAGTATTTGAGGTTTAGCCAAATTGGGTTGGTGTCGGTAGTTAGGATTTTTGAGTTTTTTAGGGTCTTGTGGCATCTGTCTCATTTGTTCTGCATGCTTTGAGTTTTTTATGGAAAAACCCCATATGTAATTGTCAGTGTTGGGGAGTAACTAACTAAAAGTCTAAATGCCTAAATTCTCCTCTCTCTATCAAGTAGTGCTAGTAAAGTTCATTTTAGTAAATCTTTTTCTCTCTATCTCTTTAATGTGTACAAAGATATTGCCTCCTTTAATAGCTTCAATCTAGTGAAATAATTACTTCAAAGTACATTCCCCAACACTGGTTATTCCATATATTCTCTCATCATCTGAAATGTGTCATTAATTTGTAATCAAATGAATAAACCCATTGTTTTCTTTCTCTTTTAGTTGTGGACGCTCAGGGTAAATCTTCATCTCCGGTTCCTGCCCCGATGGAGTCGCTCCCAGTGGTGACGGCTGCCGTAAGGAGGAGAAAGGAGCGTCCACAGGTGTTGAATTTAACTGAGGCGGACATGGCTGGAGTTTTGCGACCCAGACCTGGACGTCTGGACAGTCCCAGTAACCGTTACGCCGGAGACTGGAGCCGATGCCGGGAAACGTACCTCCAACCGAGCTGCCTGGAGGAGGCCGACTATGACGACGTTCCCAGCGAAGAGCCACTGAACGCGGTACAGGAGGATTTACCAAAGGGTACTGAAGATGTGGTCCCTGAACAAGAGTTTCGTGAGGTGGATGAGGCAATGGAGAGGGTTGAGGAAATGCAGATAGAGGAGGAATTGAGTGAGGAAGAGGATACAGGAGAGTTGGATAGGTTACAAGTAGAGGAACCTCTACCTATCAGCCCCTGTGAAAAGATCCTCCCCGATTACAAGGAGCACAGACCCAAAGAGCACACCTACCAGGCCTACATGAAGATCCAGGAGATCAGCCCAGTACTCAGCAACAGGGTCAACCTACGGGACTTGCAGGAGAGCATCGACACGCTCATTGGCAACCTGGAGAGGGAGCTCAACAAGAACAAGCTCAACGTAGGTTATTGACTCTTTGCCAGAACAGTGGAAATATGGTGGTGATTCCCTACAGACTTAAGCGCTGTGGAACGTTCTCGCTCCCATGCACACGTCGGATGCATGTACAAGAAGACATTCCTCACTTCTGATTTGTGTTTTTGTTTGTCTCCTGGTCTCCATGTTGTTGATCGCGTTATTGTTTTTCTTCTTATGAGAAGAACTCATTGAACCCTGAGGGGTGCGCCAGGTGCCTTCATTGTGTCAAGGTGGTGCTTAGGACAGCGAGAGCTTTTTACTTTCTACAGAGGTACAAAACATTACGATGAAAACCAATGCACTTATGGGGCCTGCTGTTAGAGGCATGGCTAGTTCAGGTACAGGTGTAAAGCCTTACGGTGGGAGAACTAGGTACTACAGATACATCCCAGATCCTAAACCAGGGGAACTCAATCCTGCTCATGGTGATCCGGCTTCCTGTAGACTTCAGTTCCAAACCTCCAAACACACTTGAACCAGCTAATCAAGGTCTTCGGGGTTCACTTAAAGAGGTAGATCACCAGAAGCGGGAATGAACACCCTACCCTAACCCTATCCAGATGTCTCAAATGCAAATTACCTGGTTAGGTGGTTTTAACGAGTAGTTTGAGATCCCTGCACTCTACTTTCTAAACTATGAGTGTTTTATCCTAACCTTATCCTAAACCAGGAGAGTTCAGTCTTGCTCCTGGAAGGCTACCTTCAGCTCCAGTTCTAATGAAAGGGGTAGTTCACCCAAAAATGTCAATTCTGCCATCATTTACTCACCGCATGTCATTCCAAATCCATAAGACTTCTATCAGCGAACATAAACCGAAGCTCAACTGTACTCGCTTGACGCGTGAGAACAAACCTCATTGGTTCTTGCATGTCTCCTCAGAAGGCTTGGATTAAAGTTAATGTGGACGCAGTTAATGTGGATTTATTTTACAATCTCTTTATAAACGTTTTGAGACGTAAGAGTTTTTTGGTGAATAGACTTTCAATGGTGGGACAGAAATCTCTCAGATTTCATTACAAATATTTTCAGTTGTGTTCCTAAAATGAACGAAAGTCTTATGGGATTGGAACAACATGAGGGTAAGTAATTGATGACAGAGTTCTCGAATGCAAATTACCTAGTGAGGTGGTGTTAGCCAGTTGTTTGAGATCCCTGCGCCTTAGACCCTCAACTTTGAATGTCTTATCCAAAGCCTTATCCTTTTCTTACACTTACACCCTAAACCAGGGGTGTTCAGTCCTGATCCTGGAGATCTTGCTCCCTGTAGACTTAAGTTCCAGCCCTCCAAACACACTTGAATCAGCTAATTGGAGACCACCTAAAGAGGTAGATCACCAGGAGCGGGATTGAGCACCCTACCCTAACCCTACCCCCCATGACCCTGAACACTTCTCCAGGGGTCTCGAATGCAAATTACCTATTGAGGTGGTGTTAGCTAGTTGTTTGAGATCCCTGAGCCTTAGACCCTCAACTCTGAATGTCATATCCTAACCCTAATCCTGTACTAACACATACACCCTAAACCAGGGGTGTCCAGTCCTGATCCTAGAGATCTTGCTTCCTACAGACTTAAGTTCCAACCCTCCAAACACACTTGAACCAGCTCATTGGGGATCACCTAAAGAAGTAGATCACCAGGAGCAGGATTGAGCGCCCAAACCTCAATGATCCTGAACTCTACATCAGGGGTCTCAAATGCGAATTGCCTATTGAGGTGGTGTTAGCTAGTTGTTTGAGATCCCTGAGCCTTAGACCCTCAACTCTGAATGTTATATCCTAGCCCTAATCCTGTACTAACACTTACACCCTAAACCAGGGGTGTCCAGTCTTGATCCTGGAGAGCTTGCTCCCCGTAGACTTAAGTTCCAGCCCTCCAAACACACTTTAACCAGCTAATTGGGGATCACCTAAAGAGGTAGATCACCAGGAGCGGGATTGAGCGCCCTACCCTAACCCCAACCCCAACCCCCACCCCCATGTCCCTGAACACTTCACCAGGGGTCTTGAATGCAAATTACCTACTGAGATGGTGTTAGCTAGTAGTTTGAGATCCCTGCACCTTACTTTCTAATCTCTGAATGTCTTATCCTAACCCTAATCCTGTACTAACACTTACACCCTCAACCAGAGGTGTCCAGTCCTGCTCCTGGAAGGCCACCTTCAGCTCCAGCTCTAATTAAATGCACCTAATTCTAATCAAGGTCTTTAACTACAATCTTTTAACTTTCAGGTAGATGTTTTGGAGATAAACTTTGCTGGAAGGTGGCTCTCTAAGAGCAGTCACAGACACCGAACACCCTTTCATTCAGGGAGCGACTAACGCTGCTGGTCTAGTTGAGGTTGCAGTCGAGATAAAAACAGCAGCTGTTTGAGTTTTTTTCCTTGTAAAATTACTTCAAACATCCTGCTTAAGCTATGGACAGCGGAAAATGAATATGCTTGTAGTAAATAGTCAATTTAATATTTAATAATAGTTAGGCAGAACTTTAATGATGAAAAAAAAAATAATAATAACTTAAAATTGCTGATGTTTATGTTGCTTTTGATGGGCGCTCCCTAAACACAAAATTTAACTTAAAAATTAAAAGGGCAATCTAAATGGCCTCTGTGATGATCGTGGTAACATGATAACACCATGACGACAGCAGTCCCACTTTTGATCATTGTATTTGTAAATGCATCATTCTCAGCAGTCCAGGGATACAAACTCATCAGTATTTGACAGACACATGTATGTATATAGGAATATAGTTGGAATATGTATTTTCGATGACGTACACTTCAGTTTGTGCATATTTAAATGTTCGTCAGCTACCTTGTAGTATTTGGCCTGTAGATCAGCCTTAAATACATATATATATATATATATTTTTTTTTTTTTTTGTTGGGTCTATGTAATGATATAACCCACAGTCACAGAATGAGTATGGATTTTGAGTATTTTGTGGTCACGAAAGTGCAGGAAATTTGAGCATTGCATGGTCAAAAGCTTTACGGTCAAAAATAAAGTGTTTCTCAGTGTATCCTACAGCGGGATGTATTTATGCGTGTAGATAGAGATCATTTTAATTACAGTGAAATTCTAATTTTGTTTTGTTTTGTTTTCCATTTGGCAGCTGCTCACATTTACGGCTCGGTTGTAAATTTGCAGTTCTTGTGAATCCAAGACTGAATCTGTACACGGGCTGTTCGTTTTCTGATTGTGCTTCTCGCCTGACAATGGTCTCCACAGCTTGAAATGCTACAGTCTGCTTGAAAATCTCATTATAAAAGATATAAATAAAGGATTTGTTACACAGAAAATAAAGTTGAGTTTCCCACCTCACCAAATCCAGCGAATAAAAGCAGTCGACTGGAGGTTTGTTCGGTGGCCGTGGTCTCAGTTTTCTCTCAGTAAGGCGGTCACACTAGATTTTAAGTATGCAAAAGTATGAAAAAAAAATGTACATACTTTTTTTGCTATATAAATTTGATATGATGTCTTGCATATGGACTTCTCATTTGAAAATGAGATGCTCATGCTAAATTCAGAATGCTAACTATCTATTCCAGATTGCAGATTTCAGTATGCATGCTTTTAAATGTGTATTGATGCAAATCCAGTGTGGCCGCACCTTTAGAGTGTTGAATCTGGTTTCCTGAAGCCTGATTTGGGATCAGATTCCCTGTCGTACAGAGATCAGGGATTTCGACCGATCCATGGTCAGCAAGAAGGAAACTTGTAAGCTGCTTTGATAAAAAACATTCCTGTTTTTCCTGGTTTTTGTAAAAGTTTGGTTGTGCTAAGATGAACGTGCGACTAAAGCAGATATTATTTGTACTGATATTGAGAAGTATATGATCACATTAAAGTTTTTTTCATGCAGCCCCTGATGACTCGACTGTTTCTCGTTAAATGTCTTGATATATTTAGCAGCTTATCTTCACAGATGGTCGTGTGATCGAAGCAAGGTCAGGCTACAGTGAGTCTCTGCGGATTCACATTTCGGTTCCTGTAATTTGTCACTGGAACATTAGCTGGCGATCTGTCACGGCAGCTCAGTCATCATCAGTCTGATATATCAGGTGAGTCTTTGCCAAAAAAACACTGGCATGCAATGAATCTTGGGATAGGCTGTGAAGAATCCACTCGTTCTATCGTTCCCGGCCCGGGGAGAGCAGGATGCATTTGTAGGCCTCGACCCTTCGTCGCAATCAGCCTTCGAGTTTAAAAGCAATATATTGTTTTCTCTGAATGAGTGGACAGGATGATTTTCACAGTTTTGAAGCAAAAATTCTAGGTTTCACTGCAAAAAATGCTTTTCTTACTTAGTATCTTGTTTCCAGTCCAAATATAAAAAAATTCTTAAATCAAGATGCATTTACTAGATGAGTAAAATTACATAAGATATTAAGTCCTGTTTTCTGGGGAAATTAATCAAAATGAAGTGAGCTGATGCTTAAAAAAAGCAACATTATCTGCCAATGGGATCAGAAAAATAATCTTAGCTATAGGTTTTATGGCCTAATTTTTTTCCACAAACCACGCATTAATGTAATTTTCTGACAACTACAAACTTTTACATACATGCTGCTCACACATTATTGTAGCAGAGTTTGTGCTGAACACAGTTGATCAGATGTTGGTCTTCAGAAACACCTGCTTTGCAGTCTACGATAATCATCCATACCTCTCTGAAATGTCTTTCAGCGTTTGGCTCCACTTCAGACGTGCGATTGGCCCAGTCAAATCCCTCTGATGTGAACCGAGCGTTGTGATTGGCTGCCTGGAAGAGATGACCTTTGATTGGCCGTGCGATTCGTTAAGTTTGATCCTTCTGATGTCGTCACTGTGCATTTAACATTTACACTGTAAAATCTGCAGATTGCGCTCGTAGGAGTCTGTAAATTACACGTCTATCAGAGTATCAGACGGAGCTTAAAGGAGAGAAAAGCTTTATCAGTGTTGACACGCGGCCAGATTTAGTCAAAACTGCCTTTGTTTGCCCAACAGGAACAGATTAAGGAGAGAAAACGATGAGATAGAGACTAATGCAGCTGGAGAATGAACAGAAGACGTGATTGTTCGGTTCATGGACCGACGTGCGGCTTCATGCAACACACACACAATATGTATGAGTTTGTGAATTAGTGTTATTGCACACTCATACATTAAAGGAGAACTCCGGTCAATTTTAAAATTTGGGCACCTATGCGCGTGAACTCGACAATCGATTACTGTGGACTTCGACCGAAAACAGGATGTAAATACAGGTACAATACAATATTTTTTATATATTTCTTTCACATCCACTGCAGTCAGATTCACCCGCGTTCACTCTGAAGGAATCACTCACATGACCTGTGCACTTGTAATGACACATCAAGGATGTTAAGAGGCTAAAAGCAGGTTTAAAACTTGCCCCATTGAAGTCAACAGGGTGCAAATTTTAAAAGGAGGATAACACGGTGTAGGCAACACCGATTTTTGTCGTTGTTCTCTGTACTGACAGCACTCCAAATTTACAAAAAAATGCATCCCATAATGCATTGCACGATTTGACCTTCATTTCCAGTGTAAGGAATGGGTCAGAAATCATAAGTTGTGATTTCTCTTTCTTGACTCATTATCTGCAACATTTGCTTACACAACTGGAATGCAAAGTGAGCGTTGTAGCACAAAGTTTGGGATCGGTAAGATTTTAATGTGTTTAAAAGAAGTCTCTTCTGCTCACCAAGGCTGCATTTATTTGATTGAAAATACCAACAAAAAAAAGAAAAAAGAAAACAGTAATATTGTTAAATATTATTCCAATGTAAATCATCTGTTGTCTATGTGAATATATAGTAAAGTGTAATTTATTCCTGTGATCAAAGCTGAATTTTCAGCATCATTACTCCAGTCTTCAGTGTCACATGATCCTTCACAAATCACTCTAATATGATGATTTGATGCTCAAGAAACATTTATGATTATTATCAGTGTTGAAAACATTGTGGAAACCATTTTTGATGAACAGAGTTTTCAAAGAACAGCATTTATCTGAAATAGAATCTTTTGTAACATTATAAATGTCTTTACTGTCACTTTTGATCAGTTTAACTCATCCTTGATGAATAAAAGTATTGATTTATTTTATTTCTTTCCCCCCAAAAATAAAATATAAATTCTTACTGACCCCAAACGTTTGAACGGTAGTGTTTAATGTTACAAAAGATTAAATTTCAGATAAATGCTGTTCTTTTGAACTTTCTATTCATCATAGCATCATGAAATAAAAATGTAAATAATTGTTTTCAACATTGATAATAATCATAAATGTTTCTTGATCATCAAATCATCATATTAGAGTGATTTCTGAAGGATCATGTGACACTGAAGACTGGAGTAATGATGCTGAAAATTCAGCTTTGATCACAGGAATAAATTACACTTTACTGTATATTCACATAGAAAACAGCTGTTTTACATTCGAATAATTATTTCACAATATTACTGTTTTTTTGTATTTTTAATCAAATAAAACTTTTGAACGGCAGTGTATTTTTGAGAGGAAACCGCCTTTCAAAAGTAATGTTTTGTCCTACTATTTGAAACATTTATGCATACTAATTTGCATACTGCGCTTGAATAATCTCACATAAATTATTGCATTAGGTTCAGTTTATGCAAATATGTATTTAACAGGTCAGATAGAAATTTGCTCTTCATCAGTGATGTTTTTAAATGGTAAATAAAAAAAGTATACAGTATGAAATTGTACATTTATCAGTTACTTTAGGGATGCCAAAACCTTACAAGTGATCTATAGAAATGCATTTTATAAAGTTGACTTGAAATTCATAAGATGCAAGTTTATGAAAGTCACATCGGCCAAACCTGCATCACATGTGGAGTGATTCTTGTCTGGAACGTTCTTGAGAAAGAAGTTTAGAGTCTGTCATGAATCGATACGAGTCGAGCTGAAGTTGATCAATACTGTACATGAAGAGCCTGAATGTGTGCGCATGTAACCAGAGAACCGGCTCTAGATGATCTGTCGGAGGTGAAGCGGCTGAATTAAGAGCGTGTTTGATTACAGCACTGATGGGCAATAAAGATGAACTCAGACGAGTAACCGGAGGAAGAATCATCTTCAAGGTCACAATATCAAACACACCATCTGCCCTTCTGAGGAAACTGCGTTTTAATGCTTTTAATACACACGTTGTTTTAGCTACAGTATTCAAAAACTAAAGGATTCTAATGCTTTGCTAATGGTATATATATATATTTTAAAATATTTGGGAAACAATCAGTCAGAATTTCTGACCTCATCTGATTCTTATTTGATCCTTTAGAATGCATTTCAAATTATTATTAGATTTGGAATGTCGTTCCAAACAATCCATTAGCATTCTGTTAAGATTCTTTGAAAAGCAAGTTTACACTGAACAACACTGAATGATTTACATTGTACAATAAAACCCATCTAGTTTGTCATTCTGATTGAACAAAGAACTTAACTAATTACTAACACCAGTGTTTAATCTTGTTATTAGAACATCTGACTCAGCTGTAGATTCTAGATTCTTGTACTGTGTGATGATGATGATGATGATGATGATGATGATGATGATGATGATGTCTCTAATGTGTTACAGGTCTGACTGGTCTATGGCTTCGGTCAGGAGGCCCATGCTCTTCAGAATGCTCTTCTCCAGAGCCAGAAACTCTTCACACTCCTTCAGCTCTTCTGCCTCCAGTTCCTCGTCCTGTTTCAGTGGCACCACTGGCTCCTGATGAACAACAACTCACACAAGTTAAGGCCATTTCACACTACAGCTGTTCATACAGACCAGCGTTTCCTGTGGTTTATTAAAGTCGTCAGTACGTTTAGACTAAACGATCAAACGCAGTGTGCACTGCAAAAAAACTGATTTTGTCTTGTTTTCCAGAACAACATTCTTAACCCTTTGGTCAATGAAATGAATGTACTATATTTTAGTTTGATAATGTTTTTTATTTAATATTTTCTATTTTTAGGGGATTTTATGGTACTAAATTATATTTCTGCAGTAGTTTATAATCCATTTATTCACTTTTTGAGCATAGATCTGAAAATAAAATTTCCGACTTAAACTGTCATAAATCTCGAATGCTTTGGAGCACAGACTTTTAAAAAAGAAGCTTGGCTGATTATTGCAGAAGTGAAAAAAAAAGTTTAAAAAAAGTGTTAAGTTTAAGCTTATTGTTATAAAAAAAAATAATAATTCAGGACCGTTTAACTTTTTTGAAACATGTCCATGATTTTGTGTGTGTGTGTGTGTGTGTGTGTGTGTGTGTGTGTGTGTGTGTGTGTGTGTGTGTGTGTGTGTGTGTGTGTGTGTGTGTGTGTGTGTGTGTGTGTGTGTGTGTGTGTGTGTGTGTGTGTGTGTGTGTGTGTGTTCACATTGCAAGTGCAAAAACTTTACCAAGTTTCGTATCATTCCAATGGAGTAAAAAAAAACAAAAACAAATGTAAACAATTTTCAAAAATGACCAAAGAGCACCACATTTAAGATACATTTATGTAATAAATGTAATAAAATTAGGTGGTTATGATTAAAATAAGAAAAATATCTGCCAATGCGTTCAGGTAAATAAATGTAATTCAGTGGAAAAACAAGCTTATATTTATGACTCCATTGGCAGATATTTTTCTTGTAATCATAACCACTTCATTTTGATACATTGTTCAGAAAACAATACATAATTTGCTTCTCAAGTAAATGTACCTTGATTTAAGAATGTTTACAAATTTGTTCTGGACAACAAGACAAATATGAGCAGTTTTTACAGTGTGAGGTCTAAAACTCCTGAGAAATGAGAAATGATGCTGAAAGTAGGAAACGGCCTGGAAGCCAGACATGATATCTACTGGAATACTCAGGACGGAAAACACTACAAATCAGCATTCAAGGGAAGAGTGGTGAATATGATCATAATTCTAACTAATAGATATCCCCATATTTTCCCAGTGTATTAATCACAGTACAATTGTTTTGTATTACAAGTTTTCTGGAATGTTAAATACTCTAATTAAATCCACACTAATTTACATACATAAATCTGAACATTAGATAAAGCTTTATTGATTTTGTTGACATATTAGAGTTAACGGTTTTTACTGAGGGGATTTTGAATATCCCTTTTATCACTCCATAAATCTGAAAATACTCACAACAGCCAAAAAAATAAAATAAAAAAGTTTTAAGGAATAAAATGTTATATAAACAAGTGATATATGAACAAACCCTTCAGTAAAAACCTTCAGAATATAGACAGGAATAACACTGTAAATTTTGGTGTTTATAACTGCAGCTGAAGTGGAGGACAAACTCACAGGCTTTAAAGATATATTGTAATCAAAATCTACAGACGCTTATAGAAAGTTTTAAGAAAATAAACACGTAAATGTGTATTTTGGATGTTTTCTTTCCACTAATCTAAAAGAAGACAAAAGCAAAGCAAAATATCTCAAAATTGACCAGTGCATGAGAAACAATGGCTTAGTGTCTTGCCTTAAATCAGAAAATACTGTCAACAGTCAGAAAAAGTTTTAAGGAATAAAATATTATAAAAATCAGTGTGAGTGATATATGAACAAACCCTTCAGTAAAAACCTTCAGAATATAGACAGGAATAAATCTCTAAATTTTGGTGTTTATAACTGCAGCTGAAGTGGAGGACAAACTCTTTAAAGATATGAAGCGTAATTGAAATCTACAGATGCAAATGGATGAAGTGCAATAAAATAAACACTTAAATGTGTATTTTGGATGTTTTCTGTCCACTGTTAAGGAAGCAAAATCTCAAAATTCACCATTACATGAAAAAAACAATAGTTTGGCCTGTAGTGTCTTGCCTTAAATCAGAAACATTAAGTGTTTGTCTTGAAATCTCTCCAGAGAGCCTCCAGCATCATGTGTCCCCGGGGTGTGAAACACAAGTGTGTGTTTTAGACCCTCAGAGACACAGACGGCAGCATACTTTCATATTTAGTAAATATATTCAGCAAGTCTGAGCAGATCTGGAATAACTCAATCACACATTCCAGCTGAAGAGCAGCGGGTTTCATCTGTGTTTGCTGTGAGCTTAAACACACATTTGCACAGCTATCTAAATGGGGACATAGACTGCTATTGTTTTTTATAAGCAGCTAGTTATAAATACTATAATCTAACCCTAACCGAAAACTTTCTGCATTTTTACAATAAAAAAAATTTGTTTTCACAAATCAGGATGTCCCCAAAAGCAGGTTTTGTGAGGTTTAGCTCACCTCTGGGTACAAATTTGTCCACAAAATATGGTTAAGTAGATACATATACTCATGGAAATACACTCAAAAAATATTTAGGACTAATTTTAAGATTTATGTATTTGAAATATGTCATTTTTATTACACAGTTTTTATTAATGTGATTCATACGTGTCAGTTATACATAAATGAAACGGGTCAGATTTCTGTAATAGCACTAATAAACTGAATGTGTTTAAATACACAATAAGCAGTGTATTTATCATCAACAAAACCAATTTGTTTCAATGTCACACATTTTAACTACTTAAAGGTTGCTTGTTCCACAGTTTTTATTACAGCCATATTTTTAACCATGTTCATAATTTTGAACTGAATAATGTAATTGTTAATTTTAATGAAAAAATATTATTTAAATGGAATCAAATGGATGCAAATAGTTAATAATACATTTTAATTTTAATTTTAAGTGCATAAATCTTACCCGCTTCATTGACTGACAAATATGCATCACATTAAGTTTATTAGACTGTTTATGTTAAAACTGTGTAATCCAAATTGATGGGAATTATGTATTTCATTAAAATCTTAAATTTATGCTTAAATATTTTTTGAGTGTACAGAATCTCAAAGCACATAGAAATAGAGGATAAATCATCAAGAATAATTCCAGGAATAATTCACCTGAACATTAATTATCATTTCTTCACCCTTAAGTTCCAAACCTCTGTTTTTCCCCCCTTCTTTCATTAGAGTTAAACTAAATGAAAATGAGAAATATTGCTTTGGCAACTAGCTGAAATAATTTTTTTATATCGTATTTAATTTCAGTTAAAAAAAAATTTTCTTCCAGGTACCAAAAATGTTTTTCATGGTTTTAGCTTTAGTTAACTATTAAAAAACCCAGAGTAAATGTTCGTCTACATGTCTAAAACGTCCCTCTCTCACCGTCGTCTTCTTCAGTGGTTCAGCTTCCATCTCTTTCTTGTGCTTCTCGTGTTTGATCTGTAAGTACTCCAGCCGTTCCTCTTCCTTTTCGAAGTACTTCCTCACGTTCTGTTTCTGTAGAGAACATGTTATACGTGCATCTCACTTAGAAATCCTAGTCCTACACTGATTGCATTTTTAGTCATGCTCACAATGTGAAGTCTGTTCTGACAATATTATGCAGCTACCTAATTTCAAGCAAGTCAACATTAAATATCTAAATTTACATTAAACGCGTCATCAGTCTGTGAAAAGAGTCCATGAACTGAATAGATGAATTATGTATTTTATTCAGTATTGATAGTTGTATTGTCCAGCTGAACATGAGATGACATTCTCACCTCGTTGTTGGAGGATCTGCGCAGGGTCCATGGGATCTGTAGGATGTGTAGTGTCCCGATACAGTCTGAGACCGCCAGAAGATGATGCTTCCCTACGGGAGAAAAACAGGACACGTCAGGATCTGTCCTGGGGTCAGTCCAAACATTCTTAAGAATACAATTCTTCTGCTATTTTCATACATAAGAGAAAAAAAATTGAATTCCCAATAATAATAGTTGGTGAAAATCAAGTTTATACAAATTATTTTCATGTTTAAATATGTCATTTTATGATTTTAAGTTTGAAGGGATATAAGTATTGACTTAAACATTAGTTAATGCATTAGCTAACAATGAGCAATATATATTTTCAAAGCATTTATTAATGTTAGTTAGTAAAAATCTCATGGTTTATTGTTCAAAGAGCTCAAATGAATGAAACAGACTGATTCATTCTGAGACTGGCTCTTAAAAACTAATTATTTAAAAATACACAGGTCATTAAAAATGTGATGCAGAGTGCTGAAAAAAATTGTGTTCTTAAGAATATTCTTGGAATTTATCTTTAGAAATTTCGGTAACAATTTACAATAAGGTTTCATTTGTTAACATTAGTAAACTACATTAATTAATTTGAGCTAAGAATGAACAAACTTACTAATTTTCATGTTTAATTGTCATTTTAATTATCAAATATGAGTGTGAAGGGATAAAATAAAATAAAATTAGGGATAATATGAGTTTGAAGGGATTAAAAAAAAAAAAAAAAAAAAAATTTAAATTCATATTAAAATTAAAATTTATATTAAAATTAAAAATTAAAAACAAAATTAAAATTAAAATTAAAAATTAAAATGAATTGAAGGGACGTGAGTTCACGAGAGCGCCACAACGCATGCGAGAACTGAGAAGATAACACAGATGGGTCTTTGAAAAGGTTCTTTGAACGGCAGTGTATTTTGGGGGGTTTTTTGTGCAAAAAACTTTATTAACAATATAAGTGAACCTCGAGAAACATATTTAAATAATAATAAAAAATCCACGTCACGACCCCTTTCAGTTCTTTGTGTTGAATCCTGACCTCTAGACTTCAGGAGTTTTGGTCCTTTATTTAACCAGTCAAGTAATTTAAGAGCAAGTTCTTATTTTCAACGACAGCCTAGCCTGGAGAATTAAGATCTCCTGAAGGACATACTAACACATTACAACACACACACACACACACACACACACACACACACACACACACACACACACACACACACACACACACACATAGATTCATTTAAAACATTCACAAGCTGTGATAAAAACGCTCCCTAATAGTTTTTTAAAATAAATGACTCCAATTTAAATGACTTTTGTAGCACATTCCAATCATTTGGGGCAGCGAAACCAAAAGCAGAGAGCGACCATAGACAGGTTTTTCTTCTAGGGATAATCAAAGGAATATGATTAGATGATCAGGTTGAATATACAGTGAGGAAAATAAGTATTTGAACACCCTGCTATTTTGCAAGTTCTCCCACTGAAAGTTGGAGTCTGAAGGTCTGAAATTGTCATCGTAGGTGCATGTCCACTGTGAGAGACATAATCAAAAAAAAAAAAAAAATCCAGAAATCACAATGTATGCTTTTTTAACTATTTATTTGTATGATACAGCTGCAATAAGTATTTGAACAGCTGAGAAAATCAATGTTAATATTTGGTACAGTAGCCTTTGTTTGCAATTACAGAGGTCAAACATTTCCTGTAGTTTTTCACCAGGTTTGCACACACTGCAGGAGGGATTTTAGCCCACTCCTCCACACAGATCTTCTCTAGATCAGTCAGGTTTCTGGGCTGTCGCTGAGAAACACGGAGTTTGAGCTCCCTCCAAAGATTCTCTATTGGGTTTAGGTCTGGAGACTGGCTAGGCCACGCCAGAACCTTGATATGCTTCTTACAGAGCCACTCCTTGGTTATCCTGGCTGTGTGCTTCGGGTCATTGTCATGTTGGAAGACCCAGCCTCGACCCATCTTCAATGCTCTAACTGAGGGAAGGAGGTTGTTCCCCAAAATCTCGCAATACATGGCCCCGGTCATCCTCTCCTTAATACAGTGCAGTCGCCCTGTCCCATGTGCAGAAAAAGACCCCCAAAGCATGATGCTACCACCCCCATGCTTCACAGTAGGGATGGTGTTCTTGGGATGGTACTCATCTTTCTTCTTCCTCCAAACACGTTTAGTGGAATTATGACCAAAAAGTTCTATTTTGGTCTCATCTGACCACATGACTTTCTCCCATGACTCCTCTGGATCATCCAAATGGTCATTGGCAAACTTAAGACGGGCCTTGACATGTGCTGGTTTAAGCAGGGGAACCTTCCGTGCCATCCATGATTTCAAACCATGACGTCTTAGTGTATTACCAACAGTAACCTTGGAAACGGTGGTCCCAGCTCTTTTCAGGTCATTGACCAGCTCCTCCTGTGTAGTTCTGGGCTGATTTCTCACCTTTCTTAGGATCATTGAGACCCCACGAGGTGAGATCTTGCATGGAGCCCCAGTCCGAGGGAGATTGACAGTCATGTTTAGCTTCTTCCATTTTCTAATGATTGCTCCAACAGTGGACCTTTTTTCACCAAGCTGCTTGGCAATTTCCCTGTAGCCCTTTCCAGCCTTGTGGAGGTGTACAATTTTGTCTCTAGTGTCTTTGGACAGCTCTTTGGTCTTGGCCATGTTAAAGGTTGGATTCTTACTGATTGTATGGGGTGGACAGGTGTCTTTATGCAGCTAACGACCTCAAACAGGTGCATCTAATTTAGGATAATAAATGGAGTGGAGGTGGACATTTTAAAGGCAGACTAACAGGTCTTTGAGAGTCAGAATTCTAGCTGATAGACAGGTGTTCAAATACTTATTTGCAGCTGTATCATACAAATAAATAGTTAAAAAATCATATATTGTGATTTCTGGATTTTTTTTTTGTTTGATTATGTCTCTCACAGTGGACATGCACCTACGATGACAATTTCAGACCCCTCCATAATTTCCAAGTGGGAGAACTTGCAAAATAGCAGGGTGTTCAAATACTTATTTTCCTCACTGTATACTAACATCAAGCGTAACGTCAGTTCTTGCAGGTCATGTTAGTCAAGCTCTCATCAGCTGATCCACGTCTACCTATAGGAATACGACACCTATCACTGTATTCATATATAAGCTCCTTCAGTATTATCAGCAGCTCTCGCGTTTCTCAGGAGCGCATTACCCTCCTCCCTCCCCAGCTCCTCCTGTCTCAGTCAGGATTTGTTCTCGTATTATGTTGTACTTTAAAATCTTGAATTAATGATATCTGTAATACATTCATGTTGGTTCTGTACTGTTTACCTTAAAGGGATACTCCACTTTTTTTGGAAATAGGATCATTTTACAACTCCCCCAGAGTTAAACAGTTCAGTTTTACCGTTTTCGAATCCATTCAGCCGATCTCCGGGTCTACCACTTTTAGCATAGCTTAGCATAGATCATTGAATCGGACAAGACCATTAGCATCTCTCTCAAAAAAATGAATTAATTATTGTTAATAAACGTTTTAAATTTGACAATGTAGTGTGTGGTACATTGCGAACAAAGGTCAGATATTATTATATTGCATAAAAGTCTAAAAATGGCATAGCTTGTGCTTTCAATTATTTATTTTTTTAAATCGAGAATCGAATCGAACCGTGACTTTAGAATCGAAAAATGTAATCGAATCGAGGATTTGGAGAATCGTGACACCCTTAGTAATGACGTCCAGTTTAAAAGGGAATACAGTTCATCGTGATGCGTTCTGTAGGGTGCATTAGTGATCAGTCTGATAGCTTACCGGAGGAGCTGCTGGATCTGATGCAGGTGATGGAGGCGGTGCTGATGTTCTGGGTTTGTGAGGGTTCGTGGGTGTTTAGCAGCAGATCCCAAACCTCGATGTTCCCGTCCTCCTTCCCAATGAAGAAGAGCGCCGGCCTGGACAGGGACCAGTGACCGATCGTACACATGATCTTAGAGCAGGCCGACATGAGGATCGGGCCGCTCTGAAACGAGAAGTGAGACAGAATCATTCAGCACATGCTAAACTCCATCTAAAACTGATTCAAACTACTGCCAATTCTATTATAAGCAAAAGTGGTAGCACTTCACAATAAGGTTCATTAGTTAACGTATTAAAGGTCCCGAAACACACCCATTAATCTTTAAGAGAATAGAGAAACCCTTTTAGACCATGCACCGGGACCACCGACCATTTGTCCCGTCGTTAAACTAGCAAAAGTGGATTCGGACACTTGCGCTGTGCATTTTAGACCATGAGCTTAGATCGTTAAAATAGGGCCCTTAAAGAATAAGCACAGATGCTTTTGTCCGTTTGATGTGCTTGTGCCGTGACCTCACCATGACCCCTTCTTTCCAGATGGCGAAACTGAAGCTGCCCACCGTCAGGATGATGTCCTTGAAGAACGGAGAGCGGCTCACGGTGTTCACCAGAGTGTGGTGTGCGGGGAACTGATGCGTGGGTTTGGCACCTGGCAGAAAACAGACATGAACAAATAACTTTTGCCTAAAACATATAATAATAAAATCAACAAAAATAAACCATCAGATCCAAAAATGAACATTTTGTCATCGCTTACTCATGTGGTTTCAAACCTGTACGTCTTTCTTTCTTCTGTGGAACATAAAATATATTTTGAAGAATACTGAGGTTCAAAAAACATTGACAAAAAAAAAACACTTCTTAAAATATCTTCTTTTTGAAAAAATCTACAGAGAATGCAATCCCAGAATGCACTGCGACAAGATCAGGGCAAAAATTGAGTCGAAATGTTATTTATAAATATATTTCAGTTCTGAGATGTATTGATAAAAATAGTGCAATATGATTACAAATTTACGCGTCTCATGTGCTTTGTGAGTTGAAGAAAAACTACGAATTAATTTAATCATAAAAACTGCAAAATAAAAAAAATATTTTAATAATAATCTAAATAAAAGATATACTAAAAAAGATGAAATGTTTCATTTGTTTACCTTCAGAGAATCGTGAATGTTTGATTGATTTTATTTTTACATTTATTTCAAATCAAATATTTAAACTTTTTTAGTATTTTATTTTGATTGTTTTTATTTTCAAATTATTTATTTTACATTTAAAAAAATATTTGATCTTTTTAGTAAATTTTTATTTTGACTTTATTTTCAAATTATTTTTCAAATTTAATTTATTTCAAATAAAATATTTCTTAATTTTAGTACTTGTTTTATTTAGATTGTATTAATTTAATTATCTTTAGTATTTTAAAAAAATTATCTTTTTAGTATTTTATTTTTATTGTTTTTCTATTTTGTACGCATTTTATTTTTATTGTTTTTATTTTCAAATTATTTATTTTAATTTAAATATATTTAAAATCTTTTTAGTATTAAGTGTTTGATTTTACATTTTTACGGTGAAGTTTTGTGTATGTATAATTAAAGAAAAAAACAGCAAAATCTTTCTTTTTTTTCCATTCAAACAAACATGCTTTTTTCCCTCATTGAATTTGTGCAAAATAAATAAATATTTATTCAGGTTTTTTTAACCAAAATTTTTATCAGCATGCTGTTAAATTATTGAGATAGTAACTTAAAATCTTTGGCACTTTAAGTAAATATTTTTTGTTTTAATGTCCTCATATCATGTGCTGTCACTCAAACATGGCATTCGCAACTTCGCATGGTCATGGTTATGGGTTCGATTCCCAGAAAAAGATTTATGCAATGTAATCTTCCACATTCATATGTGTAAATATAACAGTATGTATGTGACCCTGGACCACAAAACCAGTCACATGGGTCAATTTTCTGAAATTCAGACTTATACATCATCTGAAAGCTGAATAAATAATCTTTCCATTTATGTGTGTTTTGTTAGGATAGGACAATATTTGGCTGAGATACAACTATTGAAAATCTGGAATCTGAGGGTGCAAAAAAATCGAAACATTGAGAAAATCTCCTTTAAAGTTGTTCATTTATGTTGGCGATTGTGCTGCACTCACTCACAGAAATACATGTTTTATATACCCGTGCGACTCGTGACAGGTGACGTGATCCAGGGTCACATATTACAATAGACAACAAGCAAATAGTGCACTGGGTGTGAAAAGCATGTGCCAAAAGGAGAAGAGATGAATGGAACAACAGGACTTACGAGAAAGAAATGACAGGCTTCATTAAATGCTCACAGTAAATGAGTTCAGACACGCTGCACTAATGAAACTTAATATCCTGTAATATTTATGGAAATCACTCTGTAATTGCCTCGGTTTACAGGTGGTTTGATCAAATTAGGTTCGATCTCTGCCAAAATCTTTCACGATGAGCTCAGTGTTTCTCTGAAAGTGATTCTGGGAAAACCACAACCAGCTCGATGAACAACGAATGATTCAGAGTTTCACAAGTCCTGATTTATTGACATTCGTCATCGTCTGAGAAGCGGCTCATTAATCACATAATTAAGTGTTGTTCTGTTTGCTGGAGATCTTGATCATCTAAAATGGTAGGTGTTTAATCTGGCTTTTATGGTGTTTTTGTCCACTGTGGAGCCTGACAGACGTGGTCAGATGAAGTTTTGTGTGGAAAAGAGTTGATTGAAGATTCTCCAAATAACATGCAAAGTATTTAGAGCTAAAATACTTATTTGAAGTCCCCCTGAGAATTTACGTTAATATTAATATACATACATTCACAAATTCCGTTAAAGGTCACATGAAATGCAGATTAACAAAATACATTTTTAAATATATTTTTATATTATATTTTTTATGTTTTATTTATAAAAAGTAATTATTTTAATTTTAAAAGTATTCAATTACATTTTTACATTCTTTTAAATAAAATATTTTTATTTTATTTTCAAATTATTTATTTATTTATTTTAAATTATTTGGAATAAAATATGTTATCTCTTTAGTATGTTTACTTTTGTTTTTATTCTCAATTTATTTATTTATTTATTTATTTATTTTTATTTATTTCAAGTAATTTTTTTTATCTTTTTTACTGTTTCATTTTTATGATGATGAGGTTTTTTTTTCTTTCCTGAACTCCAGAAATTTGTGTTTTCTGCATGTATATAATAATGATTTTTTTTTGGATGGGTCATCAAAATATATTTTCTAACTAAATTTGTACAAAATAAATATTTATGCAGAAAGTTAATAATTCTTCACTATGAAGTTTAGTGTGGAAAAGAGAAGTGAAGATTCTCCAAACGACATTCAGGTTTGGAACGACTCAAAGGTGAGTAAAATATGTCCTTTAATATGTATCGCTTATTAGAAGATGCTTTTTTATTTTTTATTTAAAGTGATTTAATCTTGATTTTCCTCAAGCTGGGATCCCCGGGAACAGCCGGAGGTTCAGGTTCTCGATCAAGTGAACAATAGTAATTAAACTCAAACTATCACTTCAAACATTTTGACCTCTGAATTCAACCCCACATCTTAAATCATTCATGTTTTCATCTGAGTGTGTGTAAAAATGTGTTGTTTGGATGTTAACTTACTGAACAGTCGTCCTGAGTCGTTGTCCTTCTCCATTTTCCAGTCGGTGTAAACGAGTTCTCCATCCTAAAAGAGACTCAATTTATCAATAGCCTATTAATCAATCATAATACATTATTCTTCAGCCATAATATAGTTGAGTGGATGGAAAGGGGTTGATGTGTGTTTTATTTGCCCGTGTAGAGATCTGCAGAAGCCCTGAACCACAGCGTAAAAATAAATAAATAAATAACTCAAATAAAGTCTTGTCATTTCAAGATTAAAGTCGAAATATTTTCATATTTATTTATTTTAGTAAAGAAATGCGCTTGTGAAGTCGAACTGCCTCGGGCATGGATCTAATGCAGTAGCTTTTCACTTTTATCTGGGCTTGCCTTTCAACAAAAGGAAACTCTACAGGTGCTAATCCACCAACATGGCATTACCATTAGTCTTTAGGACGCCTATAGACGAGCACGAAGACACGTACGAGTGAACGTGCCACATATAGTTTGGACCAGGATAGTGTTGCTCGTCTATAGGCAACGACATATGGGTCGAGGACACTTAGCAGTAACTCTACTGTCTCCCTCTTCACCGTAAATCCTGTCTGGATACATGTTAAGTGCATTTAAAAGCCCAGAAAAAAGTAGAAAGCTTCTATTATATTTAGATCAATGTCCGAGGCAGTTTGACTACACGACCGCATTTCTTTAAAAAAAAAAAAAAAAAAACTGTATTCTCGTAATTTTGACTTTATTTTCAAAATATTATGACTTTATTTTTGAAATATTTTGACTTTTAGTCTCGTAATTTTAGATTAATAAATTTTTTATGGATTTTTTATTTTATTTTTTCAATGTTGCGGTTCAGGGATCTTCCGTAGAGATCAGCGCCTCACCTCCGTCCCCACATATAGTTTTGTGCTGATGTTCTCCAGGGGTTTCTGCTGTTTGGCCGACGGCACCCGGAGCTGTGCGAATCCACACACTTCTTCCCGATCCGTGTCCTGTGGGGGTTTCTCACCTAGAGAGAAAACGTGTGCATTAAAGGTGAGTAGAAACTGACTGAACGCTTTTTGGAGTCGCACAATAATGCATTATTTCACCCTGAAATTAAAAATCTGTCATCATGAATCAATCACGGTTCTCTTATATCAGGTAATGGTCACATGACATGCATGTAAACAAATAGAATATTTAAACTTTTTTTTAGTAAAGATAAAATATTTAGTTTTTTGAATGTTTTTGTTTTACAACTAGTTATTTCTTTTTATTCTAAAGTAAATATTTTTGTGTTTTATTTTTATTTGTTTTTATCTTATAATAATGTATTTTAATTGTGACTGACCATTTAGTTTTATATAAATAGTTTATTTATTAGGTTAATAAATTGACCTTAACAAATATTTCTGGAAGTACAAAAGTTTGAGATTGAAATGATACATTTGTAATCGCTTGAAACAGACCTATGACATCGTGTCACATGCAGATTATTTAAATTTAAATGATCTCATGGATGGTCATAGTGGCACTGTGGCGGTGGCGCCAGGGATAGGGCCCGTCATCGGTGCATGCAGCTATATTTTTAAAATTTAAGTTTAAAATTATTTCAATTATAATTTATTTCAAATAAAATATTTCCTCTTTTTAGTAATTATTTTATTTTAGATTAAAATAAACATTTTATTATTTTATTATTTATTTTAATAAATATATACATTTTTAAATTTACATTTGATGATGCTTTTTCTTTCCAGAACTCCAGAGCTTTGTTTTTGCTTCATGTATATAAAGAAAAAAACACCTAAACAATTTGTTTGTATGAAAAAACATATATATCTTGTTCTAAATGAAATTTGTGCAAAATCAAGATTTGAATTGAAGGTTAATTGTGTGTCAGAGAGAGTCAGTGTTTAGCTCAACGTGAGGAATACAAAACTCTACTTATGTGAAAACTCCTGTTATAATCAATGAAGCTGTTTACACTGAGCAACGAATCTCTTATTGATATTGGGTTTAAACTTTGTTGGTTATAATAAAAGTATTCGCAAGCATGCAGAAGTCTTTTGGGTTCATGTGCTCAACAGATATGTCTGTGATTGGCTACATAGCTCAACGCTGCAAAAACAGGTTGTAAATATAAACCGAATCTAAAAAAGGGCTGGTGTCTCACCGGTAACGTAGTCCACTGTATTGTCCTGAAAGCTGAACTTCAGAGGACTGTACTCGCCACTAGAGCCGATCTTTGGTAAGGAGACCTACAGTAGACAGAGTGAACCCGATTTAAAGCACTTCATATAAAACAAAGCAGCTTCACAGTAATAAACAGAAAAATAACAGAATCAATAACTTTCATTTCATTTCTGCTGTAAAGCAGCTCTAAAAAGACAATAGTATCATTATTCCCTTTGCAGTTTTATTTATTTTAATTTTAAATCAAATATTTCATCCGTTTTAGTTGCAAATTCATCTATTATGAAACAAATGATTAAAAATGATTTAAAAAACAATCATGTCATCATCCAGCACAATTCAGTTCAGTTCAATTCACTGCACTATGCCTCTAGTTATTTGCGTAACTAACAACAAAAACATAATTGTGAGTTCTAAACAAAGAATTTCGAGAGAAAATGTCAAAATTGCGATATGTATGGAAGCTTGTTTCCACCACAGAATTAAACATTTAAAAAGACAATTGCTACTTTTTCTCACAATTGCGAGTTTAAATCTCACAATTCTGACTTTATTTCTCAGAATTGCGAGATATAGACTTGCAATTGTGAGATAAAAAATAGCAATTATCTTTTAAAATGTTTAATTCTACTTCCAATGTTTAAATAAACTCGCAATTCTGACATCTTTTCTCAGTTTAATTCTCGCAATTCAGACTTTTTCCTAAGAATTACTTGTTTATGTCTCCAAATTGCATGTTATAAAGTCAGAATTTTGAGATATAAACGTGCAATTCTGAGAAGAAAGTCTGAATTGTGAGAAGTAAACTGGTGATGATCCAGGGTTAAAGTCACCATAAACTGACAATTCTTATTTTTTATGGAATATTTCGGAAATGAAAGGTTTTATAGGTGCACAAATTATTGTTTTAAATTGATGTTCCTGGTAATCTTGAGTCAGAATAAGTTCCTCTCCTCTTCTCTGATGACGTGGGTGGGGCTATAACCTGTCACTCACATGAGATCAGCCAATAGCAAACCACAACCATCCAATCAATTCCTCACAGACACAATTAAGCCCCGCCCACATTTGTTCTTGTTCCAGAAGCGTTTCTCTCGGATATACGACACAATAGAGAAGAAAAGACCAGTACAACTTCACTTTCATGCCAACTTTTGTACATGTCCAACATGTTGTCAACATAAACTCCCCCCAGAACCTTGAGATCGGAGAATCAGCATCTTCTGTGTCAGCAGGACAAAATATACACATAAGAGCGATAGAGCTTTCTCACGAGTGGGTCCAAAACTCTGGAATGATCTTCCCGTCTCAATTAGATCAGCCAAATCTATAATTACTTTCAAATTTAGGCTAAAATCATAAAATCATGTCTTTTTAAAGTGATTCTGTGTATTTTTATCTTTATCTGTTGACATTTCTTCTTTATTGTGAAGCACTTTGGGCAACCCGTGTTGCATTAAACTGTGCTATATAAGAATGAATAAATGAAAATAATAATACTTTAAGCGCAGTGTGTGTGTGTGTTTGTGTGCATCACATACTCGGATAAAGGGTTTCCAGGTCAGGTTGAGGTGTTTGAATGTATTTGGGACACCATGAGGGTTTTCCGGGGGCTTTTCCTCCGATTTCTGTTTCACGTCTGTGAGGGACTGAGACACGACACGAGGAGGTCGAAGATCCCAGAATAACACACAGCTGAAACACACACACACACACATTGAGGAGTGAGTTTGATGTTAAACAAGAGCATAAACATGTGTATGTGCATCTAGTGTAGATCGCAGCACCAGTCAGGAGCACATGTGACCATCTGAACGGACATACGACTCGAGTTTTCCACTGGAATCCCGAATCTGGACACCTGAGCGAGAAATTGATGAACATAAATGTTGCAGTGCGATTTAAATTTAAATATTAAACTCTTAAATGCAAAACATGCTTTTCTTACTCAGTATTTTTGTCTTGTTTCCAGTCCAAATATCAAAAAAATGTTTAAATCAAGATGCATTTACTAGATGAGTAAAATGACATCTGATATTATGTCCTGTTTTCTGGGGGAAATAATCAAAATGAAGTGAGTTGATGCTTAAAACAAGCAAAATGATCTGCCAATGGGGTCAGAAAGATAATCTTAATTCAAACAGAAACAACATTATTTTTCTCCATTGGCAGATCATTTTGCTTGTTTTAAGCATCAACTCACTTCATTTTGATTAATTCCCCAGAAAACAAGACTTAATATGTAATGTTACTCGTCTAGTAAATGCATCTTGATTTAAGAAATGTAGATATTTGAACTGGAAACAAGACAAAAACACTGAGTAAGAAAAGCATGTTTTGCAGTGTAACCGCTATATTTTTCTGTTTTTAAACCTCGTTCACCTCGAATGTTTCTGGCAGCCACTGAATATCTGTGACCGGAGCTTTGTGTCCGTTCTCTATCCCAGACACAGCGCAGTACCGGACCACGGGAATTACACCGCTTTTGTCCTGGAAAACGAGTGTAAAAAAAAATGGGTAAATGAAAAATACTTCTATAGCATTTAGTAATCTTAATTAATGTTAACATTTACAATTTAAACATTAATTTAACAACATAAAAAGTGATAAGAAAACTAAGACGAAAAAATAAGATGATTTTTACATTTTACAGTTATACAGTATTTTACTGTAAAATTACATGAAACGTCCCATTAGGTCTATTACAGTTTTTCACTGTACAGAGTAAGGGAACTTACCAATAACTTACCAATACAGGCTTTTACCATAGCATTTTTACAGTCTTTTACTGTTAAAATTGCAGTAATTTTTTACAATGTATCTGAATGAGCACATACCATAATCTAGTATTGTTTTTATATAAAGCTAACAATAATAACTAGAAACAGTCTTTATTTAGATGTCATCTTTACATGTGAGGATGTCATCAAAGGCAGGTTTTGTCACATTTAGCACATCTGGACACAATATGGTTCCCAAAGTATTGCTAGCAAACACACACATGCTCTTAATAACCGCAGGGTTCGTCTTCTGTGATTGTGTTAGTGTGTTTATTCACAGAACAACAACAAGTTCCTGAAAAAAGGACTACCCAGAAGCCATACCGGCTTATAAATAGGGCCGGGTTTATATAAGGTATCAGTTAAACGTCAGGTCATTAAATGAGCTTTAAACAGATTGTTGGTGGTCACATGACCCGTTGTGAACTGCTGTTCGCACACATAACAGCTGTGTGTGTGTGTGACTCACTAGTTTGTTTGAGATGTTGTCACCGCCACTGCGGTTGTCCTGTAGTCTCTCCACATGTGCTGAAATATCCCATAATACTACCTGTAAACAAAACATAAGTAAGTCGATATACTGCATGTCATGAAAGTATAACAGTGTGTTAATGTTGCAGAAGATGCACATACTTATATATTGAACATTAATATAAGCAGAACCTAATAATGTGTTTGGCTTGTTTTAGGTCTTTGTGGAGAAGAGGATTTGAAGCCATTTAAAAACCTTCATGGTCCAGATTCAGCTTCATCTCTGCTGAGAGTCCATCATAAGGCAAGTGTGTTTATAAAGCACATTTCATACACGTTGGTTATTCAAAGTGCTTTACATGAAAGGGAACTACAGGCAAAGCCTTTTTTTTCATGCACTGCTCAATTTTAAGATTATAAGCTTATTTTTAAATGTCTTTCTTCAGATTAGTGTAAAGAAATTGTATTGCAATTTTATTCTAAGAAAGAAGTAAGAAATTTTATTCTTTATTTTATTGCAGTTCATCAATTTGCATCTGTAGAGTTCAAATACACTACATATCTTTAAAGAGTTTGTCCTCCACTTCAGCAGCAGTTATAAACACCAAAATTTACAGGTTTATTTCTGTCTATATTCTGAAGGTTTTTACTGAAGGGTTTGTTCATATGTCACTCACAGTGATTTATATAACATCTTATTCCTAAAACATGGTGAAAATGTGTGTTTTTCTCTGTCTGTTGACAGTATTTTCTGATTTATGGAGTGATAAAAAGAGATATCCAAATAAATCCCCTCTGTAAAAACCTTTAACTGTAATATGAATATAATATGTGTATTAATATATAATAATATTTTGAACCCGGCTTCAGATTTATGTTCTGGAATTGTATACAAATTAGTGCATGTTTAATTAAACAATGGCTCATTTGCACATTTAAACATAACATTCTGAAAAACTTGCTATACAATACTTTCTTAATGTACTCTGATTGATCAACTGGGGAAAATATGTATAACATTTAAAGTCCCCCTGTGGTGAAAATCCAGCGTTTAATGTTGTTTATGTGTCTATGTGGTGTTTTTAATATGCTTTAAGACAAAGCATGTGTAAGTTCATAAGTCGACACCATTGCTGAGTATTTCCTCCTTAAAACTGCAGTGAACCAAAGACAGTCTCAAAAACACGCTTTGAAATCGCTGGTGTTTCTGACGTCACAAACTACCTTGAAACCAATCAGATCAACGTGTGATCGTCAACCAGTGGATCTCTGAGCTGAGTGAGTGAGTGGAGGCGGGGCTCATTTGCATATTCATAGAAGCGCGCATACTAAATGAGGCAAGGGTGTCGAGTTACATTCAAGATATTTTAAGGAAACAACATTTAAATATGTAATTTTGGTGATGAAAGATGAGTTTTAAGGGATAAAATCATTGATTACAGGGGGACTTTATAATTTTTACCCTATTCATCTATAGTGTATTTCCTTTAAAATTATCATTAAATAATCAAAACAGATGCATAAGATATGGAAGCTTGTTTCCGCCACTGAATAATAAATAAATAATAATAATTGCAACTTTTTATCTTACAATTCTTACTTTTTTTCTCAGAATTGCGAGATATGAAGTCAGAATTGTGAGAAATAAAGTCGCAATTCTGAGAAATAAAGTCGCAATTGGGAGATATAAAGTCATGAATGCATGATATAAAGTCGCAATTACGTGTTATAAAGTCAGAATTGTGAGATATAAACTATTCTGAGGTAAAAAAAAAAAAAAAGGCCGTCTTTTTTTCCCTTAGAATTGGAATTTATATCTCACAATTTTGAGAAAAGATGTCAGAATTGCGAGATATAAACTCACAATTATGTGTTATAAAGTCAGAATTCCGTGATATAAAGTCGCAATTGCGAGAAATAAAGTCAGAATTCTGACTTTATAAGACGCAATTCTGACTTCATAACACGAAATTGCGACTTTATTTCACGCAATTCTGACTTTATATCTCGCAACTGCGACTTTATATCTCGCAATTCTGACTTTATATCTCGCAATTCTCAGAAATAAAGTCAGAATTGCGAGATGTAAACTTGCAATTGTGAGATAAAAAGTCGCAATTATCTTTTAAAATGTTTTATTCTATGGCAGAAACAAGCTTCCATAATAAGAGATCAGATGTACAATAAAAGGGTGGAACAGTTAAAGTCCCGTAAGTGGAAGATGAAACTGAGAGAGAAAAGAGAAGATTTCTGAGCTGATTCTGCACCTGGCCGTTTATGCAGCCGCCAGCGATGATATTCGGGTCTGACGGACAGAACTGGAAACAGAGAACATCTTCAGGACATTCAAGCTGCAACTGCAAAGCAAACAGTGGACTGAGTTCACATCTGTTCTTCTGCTCACGTTCCTGCCTCCATTACAGCGGCACACACTCAAATAAACGTTCTTAACCCTGATCACACTGCAGAATATTCTTGCCTTGTTTCCAGTCCAAATATCTAAACATTTTTAAATCAAGATGCATTTACTGGATGAGTAAAATGACATAAAATATTATGTCCTGTTTTCTGAAAAAAAAAAAAAAAAATTAAGTCAGTTTTTGTTTAAAACCATAATGTTTTAACTATAATATAACTATAAATAATGTTGTTTCTGTTTGAAGTAAGATTATTTTTCTGACCCCATTGGCTTAATTTTGATTAATTCCCCCGGAAAACAGGACATAATATCTTATATCATTTTACTCATCTAGTAAATGCATCTTGATTTAAGAAACGTTTGATATTTGGACTGGAAACAAGACAAAAATACTCAGTAAGAAAAGCATTTTTGCAGTGCATTGTATGATTTAGCATTTTACATGCTATTTACAAACTGCAGTAAACATTATACTGGGAACTTTTGTATACGTAATATATACTGATGATGATGATGATGATGATGATGAGGATTACTTGTGGGTTTACGGGGTCAGTGAAGCTCCAGAAGAGAATGTATGACGGGTTTAACAGGAGTTTAGTGGAGTTATCGATCCGCTCCTCAAGAGACAGTCTCTCCGTCATGGCCACAGCAATCACACCTGAAAACACTCATTTATTATGCAGAATAATGGGGAAATGCAGTAAAACCTTCACACACACACATATTTTATAATTTTATTATATGTCTATTTTAGTATTATTTTATTTTATTTTATTTTGCACTATGGTGTCACATTTTGGGTTTGTTCATGTCATGTTTCCATGTCTGTCATGTGATTCCCTGTTTGTCATGTGATCCTGCCATGTGTCTTGTCATTGGTTAATTGTCTGATCATTGTTCACAGGTGTCCCTTGTCTTGTCATTAGTCTGTGTATTTAAGCTCTCATGTTTGCCATGTGTCTTTGTCAAGTATTGTTTTCTGTAGTCTGCTCATGTTCATGTTTTTATGCCACGCCATCACTGCAAAAAATGCTGTTCTTACTTAGTATTTTTGTGTTGTTTCCAGTCCAAAAATCTAAAAATTCTTAAATCAAGAAGTATTTACTAGAGAAGTAAAACTACATAAGAAATTATTTTTTGTTTTCAGATAAACAGTAAGTAACTTAAGTAATTTTTGCTTAAAACAAGCTAAATTATCTGCCAGTGCAGTAAGAAAAAAAAACTTAATTCAAAAAAACTTAATAAAAACATAATCTTAAAACAAGATTATTTTCCTTACTGCACTGGCAGATAATTTAGCTTGTTTTAAGCAAAAATCACTTAAGATACTTTCTGTTTATCTGAAAACAAAATAGAATTTCTTATGTAGTTTTACTTCTCTAGTAAATGCTTCTTGATTTAAGAATTTTTAGATTTTTGGACTGGAAACAACACAAAAATTCTAAGTAAGAACAGCATTTTTTGCAGTGATGAGACTGTTCACGTCACGTCTGCCGAGACTTTTCATGTCATGTCTGTTCCTGAGCTGGTATCTATTCCAGGCCATTACCCCATAGCTGCCCCCAAGAAATTTTTTTGGGGGGGGGGGCAGTGGGTCCCTTGATAGAACCATGGAGGCCGTGCCGCCATGGTACCCTAAACTGTCTAGTCCACCCTGGCCTCCTGCACAGCCCAGGTCTGCCCATGCCATGCCAAGGCCCAGGTCCGCCCGCGCCATGCCATGACCCATGTCTGTCTTCCCACGCCATACCATGACCCAGGTCCGTCCGCCCACGCCTTGCCACGGCCCAGGTCCCTTGTCTTGTCATTAGTCTGTGTATTTAAGCCCTTATGTTTGCCATGTGTCTTTGTCAAGTATTGTTTCCTGTAGTCTGCTGTCGTGTAAGTTCATGTTTTGGTTTTTGTTTCATGTTTTGTTTTAGTTATAATAAACTGCACTTGGGTTCTCATTTACACTTGCCTCCAGTGGATCCATTACATATGCCTATTTTATTTTATTATTATTTTGTTTTGTTTTGTTTTATTTTATTATTTTATTTTGTACTATGGATATTTTATTTTATTTTGCACTATGGCCATTTTACCCCAAATGATTTATTAAAGGTATGTATTATTTGTTGACTAGAACTGTAATGTCGTGGTGCTGACCGCTGATGGAGGGATGCCAGTGCACGTGACTGATGCTCTTCTCTCCGCTGAAGTGCAGGTCCATGAATGTCTGATATTCCTTCAGCTGAGTGTCAGTTTTCCCCGTCGGCACACCGTCGTCCTCACACAGGGCCGCCCAGTCGTCACAGAACACGTCTGAGATCTGATTCTGCTGCAGGGCCACTTCAAACCTGAGTGACGCCAGAGAAGTGTGTAACATTGTAAAAATGAAAAAAAAAAAATATATATATATATATATTATTTTGATATATTTACATTTGTATTCCAAGCTTTGGCAATAGTGTATTATTTACAGTCATGCCAATAAAGCAATTTTGAATTTGAATTTGAGAAAAACCAGAACCAAATTGTATGGCATTACCAAATTCAGAGAACAGAGAAGTGAGCTGAGAATAACACAGAAGACGTTCAGCTTGTTGACTGACCTTGTCGCTACAGATGTGACGAAGTTCTTCAGGTCTTCTGACTGCAGGTGTTGCTCTTTCTCCTCAGGACTGAACTCTCGGGGCTCGAACTGCGTCCACATGTTCTTCGGGGATTTCCTGTAACACGTAACTATCTCTCAGCGCATCATGCCAATCATAGAACATGTAGACAATGTGAGTGTGTTGAGGTGTGTGTACCACAGTGTTTGCGTGGACGAGTCTGTGGTGTCTCTGCAGGCCTGAGTGCTCGTGTCTCTCTCCATCCGTGTGATACTGAAGCTCTTGTCCTCATATGAGGGACACTCCACGTATCCTCCACTCCAGTCGGAGAAACGCACCGGAGTGTGCCGCTTCATTCGACAGATCTTATACCTGAGCTGGAGACACTTTTCACTTTAACACCACTTTATTTACAAAAACATATAACAAAAAGCAGCAAGGAGGAGCGCAATGGATTTAAAAAACAGAGTCTCAAGACGTGAAATAGCATCTTAGAAACGCAAACAAAAAATATATATAAAAGGTTTCTCCTATTTTTCGGGCAGCCACTAACCTAACCCTAACCCCAACATCATTCAATTTTCCTTTTGAGAGAGAGAGTGAGAGTGAGAGAGAGTGTGTGTGTGAGAGAGAGAGAGAGTGTGTGTGTGTGTGTGTGTGTGTGTGTGTGAGAGAGAGAGAGTGAGTGAGTGAGTGAGAGAGAGACACAGACAGAGAGAGAGAGAGAGAGAGAGAGAGAGAGAGAGAGAGAGAGAGAGAGAGAGAGAGAGAGAGAGAGAGAGAGAGAGAGAGAGAGAGAGAGAGAGAGAGAGAGAGAGAGAGAGAGAGAGAGAGAGAGAGACACTAAAGGCTGTTATAAGTATCTCTTACTCTGGGTCTGGCCTGTGTGAGCGACTCGTCCTCGATCTCCTGTTCACTGCCCAGAGAGATCCACGGATGAGACTCGGGAGTCTCCGGCTCGATCACCTGCTCCTCTTCATCCTTCATCAGCTCCTCATCGTCAGCAGCCTGTGTCCTGGGCTCGCTCACCTTCATCATGTTCTCTTTGGCCTCTACTGTGAGCACCAGATAGAAGCACTGTCCGTATGTGAAGTCTCTGTCGAACACCAGCAGGAGTTCATCTTCAGGGTATTCCTGCAGAAAAACAACAAGTATTGTCTTTGTTACACATGTTACATGTACTTACCATAGTAATAACAGTAAATCATGCATAATTACATGCAACTAACCCTCAACCAAACCCTAATCCTACCCTAACCCTATAGTAAGTACATGTAGTTAATTAATATTACGCAGTACTTAAATATATAATTACACTGTAACAATGACACCTTAAAATAAAGTGCAACCAAGAACAGTAAAGAATAGAAGGAACACTGCAAAACATGCTTTTCTTACTCAGTGTTTTTGTCTTGTTTCCAGTCCAAATATCAAACATTTCTTAATTCAAGATGCATTTACTAGATGAGTGAAATGATATAAGATATTAAGTCCTGTTTTCTGGGGGAATTAATCAAAATGAAGTGAGTTGTTGCTTAAAAAAAGCAAAATGATCTGCCAATGGGGAGAAAAATAATCTTAATTCAAACAGAAACAACATTATTTTTCTGACCCCATTGATCAGATCATTTAGCTTTCTTTAAGCAAAAACTCACTTAATTTTTTTATATATTGTTTTATCAGAAAACTAGATAGAATTTCTACTGTCATTTCATTTCATCTAGTAAATGCATCTTGATTTTAGATATTTGGACTGGAAACAAGACAAAAATACTCAGTAAGAAAAGCACTTTTTGCAGTAAATAGAGTTGCTTTCAGCTTCTGAACCAGACTGCTCATCTTCAGCTCGTGAACCGGTTCAGCATGTGTGTGTGAATCTCACCAGCACGATCTGTTTGACGGGGCTGAAGTCGGACACGGCCGCTCTGGTCTTCATGTCTTGTACGATGTCTTCCTTTCTCAGCAGCTTGTAAGGATTTTCTCCGGTTACATCCTCATCCGCCCGGCAACCAAACAGCTCCTGAGTGACAGAGGTCAGGACCAGCGGGAAGATGTGTTCGGGATGACCTGTGGGGGAAGGAGTCACTGAGATCAGGTTTATAGAAGTAATACTGAACTATGAAATTGAAATTCAGCAGTTTTATTGCAAAATTGGCTGTATTATAAGGCAAACTAAAAACTGGTTCATCTCAGTGTGGCTTTATCACAGTGCAAATACAGTCACAGCTATAAAAGCAGACGTGTGTCGCATTCATCAGTAAATCCGGAGAAATCTGCTCAGATCCAGGAACAGTGAACGTCAGTAAACACGGCTCATCTTAATGACGGTGTGGATGAAGCTCAGGGACACAAGCCCCTCAGAACACGTCTCTACAAACACCCTCCTCAAAGTGCCGCTTTTCTGTCAAGTCCAGTCTCCTTCATTTATACAGCGCTTTAACAATATAGATTGTTTCAAAGCAGCTTTACAGTGATAATAGGAGATTACAGTAACAGAGATTGGCTTTACATCAGCTCTAGAATAAAGTTATTGCCCAGATAAAGTTAGTTTTGATTGATTCACTTCCGTTGTAAAGATCATTAGTTATTAGCTTAGGGGCCGCTAACACACACCGTTCTCACAGAAAACAGAAACTTTTAATGCGTTAATGGCGTTCATTTGCACGATAACAGTGTTTGGTGCTCAAGAACGCAAACCTTGACATAGTTTCCAAGGTGCAAGCGGTGAAAATTTTTGAAAAACGTTATCATCTCCGCGTTAACTTAAAAAACGCCCACATTTAGTACAATTCTTCAGACCAGACAAAATGAATGAGAGATTATGCCATACCAGAGCAAAGGGTTATTACTCTAATGCTTGTCTCTCATAGCTCAGGAGATGTCATTGATTTCAGGGGACTGTGTATTGTTGTCTTTGTTTGAAATATTTCTTTTGAAATGCCTGGAGGAGCTATTTTTTGTATATGTTTTTTAGAAAATGTGAATGCAAATGCAAAACTTGCAGTCATGGTGATGTGAATGGTTGCCAGGGGGTTGTTAGGGTGTTACGAGTGGCTGCTATGGGGTTGCTATGCAGTCGCTAGAGTGTTGTGGGTGGTTTCAAGGGGGTTCCCATGCAGATCTATGGTGTTGTGGGTGGTTACTAGGAGGTTGCTATGCAGTTTCTAGAGTGTTGTGAATGGTTGCCAGAGGGTTGTTAGGCAGTTGCTAGAGAGCTGTGGGTGGTTTTCAGGGGTTTGCAATGCGGTTAATTTGCTAGAGTGTTATGGGCTGTTGTTGTCAGGGGGTTGATATGCAGTCACTAGAGTGCCAAGGGTTTGCGATGCAGTAGCTAGAGTGTTGCGGTTGGTTGTCAGGGGGTTGCTATGAAGTTGCTTGAGTGCCAAGGGGTTGCGCAGCAGTAGCTAGAGTGTTGTAGTTGGTTGTCAGGGGGTTGCTATGAAGTTGCTAGAGTGCCAAGGAATTGTTATGCAGTTGCTAGAGTGTTGTGTATGGTTCCCAAGGGGTTGCTATGAAGTTGCTTGAGTGCCAAGGGGTTGCGCAGCAGTAGCTAGAGTGTTGTGGTTGGTTGTCAGGGGGTTGCTATGAAGTTGCTAGAGTGCCAAGGAATTGTTATGCAGTTGCTAGAGTGTTGTGTATGGTTCCCAAGGGGTTGGTATGCAATCAATAGAGTGTTGTGGGTGGCAGTCAGGGGGTTGCTATGAAGTCGCTAGAGTGCCAAGGGGTTGCTATGCAGTAGATAGTGTTGTGGATGGTTGCCAGAGTTATGGTTACCTGTTATGCAGTTTCTAGAGTGTTGTGGGTGGTTGCCAAAGGCTTGCTATGCAGTCGCTAGAATTGTGGTTTACAATGGGTCTGCTATGCTGTTAATTTGCTAGATTGTTGTGTGTGGTTGTCAGGGGGTTGCTATGCACTTGCTAAAGTGCCAAGGGATTGCTATGCAGTTGCTAGAGTGTTGTGGGTAATTGCCATGGGGGTTGCTATGAAGTTGCTAGAGTACCAGAGGGTTGCTATGAAGTTGCTAAAATGTGTTGTGAATGGTTGCCATGGGGTTGGTATTCAGTCACAAGAGTGTTGTGGGTGGTTGCCAGGGGGTTACTATGCAGTTGCTAGAGTTGTGGGGGGTTGCTTTGAAGTTGCTAGAGTGCCAAGGGGTTGCTATGCAGCAACTAGCCTGTTGTGAATGGTTGCCAGGGGGTTGCTATGCAGTTGCCAGGCTGTTGTGGGTGATTACTAGGTGGATACTCAGAAAAAGTCTCCAAATGATCTCTGTGTAATCTCAGCGCTGATATTAAAGTGATCTCATTTGAGACTTTTCTTTCTTTTTAAGGCTAAGAGACAAATACATTATTGAAAGATGAAGTACTTTGCAGAATTATTTGCCATATTTCCAGTATCTTCACGCTTTTTATCATACAGGTGTGACACGACCAAAAGCTCACAGCAGTTTTTTTGTCCAGTGTTTTACTGGCAGATGAATGAGGGAGGAGTGTGTTATTCAAGCAGAGATATCAGCTTTCCTTACTGAACCTGAACCGACATCTGAGAGATGCCCAATGGATGAGAGACCGGCCTTTAGTTCAGAAGATATTCAACAATTAAAAGGATTGACCTGCAGTTAAGTGTACAAAAGCATATACAGCATAAAATGACAGTGAATGGTGAACGGAGCTGTTAAGATTCTGTTAAGCAATTTGGGGTGAACTATCCTTTTTGTGTGTGTTATATTTTGTGTGTGACATTACTGGAAATCCAGATATCACCATTATCATAATCTCTCTCAACAGAAACCAGCTGAACACTGAAGTATGTTGCCGGTAACATCTGATACGAGCGACAGCGTTCGGGTCATTTAATCCAGAGGAGCTGCTGCTGCTTTACTGCAATGGAAACTCATATGGATTTATAGCCCATATAATTACATAATTGCACTTTGTCTACTAACGTACCCACACGTGCCCTTTAGAAAACATGGAAAGGAAGCTGTCTGGGATATTGAACAAGCCTTGTTAGACTTCAAATGAACATTAACCCATGATTTACTCTCCCTCATGTCATCATAGGTGTATATGACATTCTTCTATCAGAAGAATACAATCAGAGTTATATTAAAAAATGTCCTGGCTCTTCCAACCTTTATAATGGCAGTGAATGGGTGTTAGTCCAACCATTCAAGTCCATAAAAGTGCATCTATCCATCATAAAAGTAATTCATATTTAAAACTTTATAAAGTAAAATAACTAGCATCCGGCCAAACGCTCATCCAGATTCGACTTAAGTCTAAAGTGTAACTTATGCAAGTAATGCGACGTTCTGCTGATATTTACGCTACGTCATGACGCACTACGCTACTTTCGAGAAGGTCCGACATCACAAGTTGCGTTTTAGGCATAAGTGGAATCCATATGTCCGTATGTTATAATGGATAGATGCACTCTTATGATGGACAGATGCACTCTTATGATGAACAGATGCACTTTTATGATGATAGATGCACTCTTATGATGGACAGATGCACTCTTATGATGGACAGATGCACTTTTATTGATGGATAGATGCACTTTTAGATGATGGATAGATGCACTTTTAATGATGATTAGATACACTTTTTATGATGGATAAGATGCACTTTTATGATGGGACAGATGCTATGATGAACAGATGCACTTTTTATGATGATAGATGCACTTTTATGATGATAGATGCACTCTTATGATGGACAGATGCATTTTTATGATGGATAGATACACTTTTATGATGATAGATGCACTCTTATGATGGACAGATGCACTCTTATGATGAACAGATGCACTTTTATGATGATAGATGCACTCTTATGATGGACAGATGCACTCTTATGATGGACAGATGCACTTTTAGCATGGACAGATGCACTTTTATGATGGATAGATGCACTTTTTTGATGATAGATGCACTTTTATGATGGATAGATGCACTTATTATGATGGATAGATGCACTTTTATGATGGATAGATGCACTTTTATCATGGATAGAAGCACTTTTATGATGAACAATGCACTTTTTTGATGAACAGATGCACTTTTTATGATGGATAGATGCACTTTTATCATGGATAGATGCACTTTTATGATGGATAGATGCACTTTTTAGATGAAAAGATGCCTTTTATGATGGATAATATAACTTTTATCATGGATAGATGCACTTTAATAATCATGGATAGATGGCACTTTTATGATGATAGATGCACTTTTAAGATGGACAGATGCACTTTTATGATGGATAGATGCACTTTTATGATGATAGATGCACTTTTATGATGGACAGATGCACTATTATGATGGAAAGATACACTTTTATAATGAACAGATGCACTTTTATGATGATAGATGCACTTTTATGATGGATAGATACACTTTTATGATGGACAGATGCACTTTTATGATGGACAGATGCACTTTTTTGATGATAGATGCACTTTTATGAGGGACAGATGCACATTTTTGATGATAGATGCACTTTTATGATGGATAGATGCACTTTTATCATGGGATAGATGCACTTTATGATGGATAGATGCACTTTTATGATGGACTGATGCACTTTTATGATGGATTGATGCACTTTTATGATGGACAGATGCACTTTTATAAGATGGATAGATACACTTTTATGATGGAAAGATACACTATTATGATGATAAAGGCACTTTAATGATGAAGAGATAACACTTTTATGATGGACAGATGCACTAATTAAGATGGAAAAATACACATTAAGATGGACAGAAGCATTTTATGATGGAACAGATGCACTTTATAATGATAGATGCACATTAAAGATGGACAGATGCACTATTATGATGACAAGAATACACTTTATAATGATACAGATGCACTTTTATGATGATAGATGCACGTATATGATGATAGATGCACTTTATATGGATAGATACACTTTTATGATGGACAGATGCGACTTTTAATGATGATAGATGCACTTTATGATGATAGATGCCACTATTATGATGGATAGACTGCACTTTTATAATGAACAGATGCACTTTTATGATGAATAGATGCACTTTTAATGATGATAAATGCACTATTATGATGGATAGAAGCACTTTTATAAAAACAAATGCCTTTAATGATCATAATGCACTTTTATGATGAGACGAATGCACTATTATGATGGATAGATGCACTTTTATAATGACAGATGCACTTTAGATGATAGATACACTTTTATGATGATAGAGTGCACTATTAAGATGGATAGATACACATTTATGATGGACAGATGCACTTTTATGATGGAAAATGCACTTTTTAATGAGGGACAGATGCACTTTTTGATGATAGATGCACTTTTATGATGACAGATGCACTTTTTTGATGGACAGATGCACTTTTATGATGGATAGATACACTTTTATGAAAGACAGATCACTTTCTATGATGGATAGATACACTTTTATGATGATAGATGCACTTTATGATGAAAGAGATGCACTTTTATAAATAGATTGAAAGAAAGATGCACTATTATGATGAATAAATGCACTGTATAGATGGATAGATGCACATTTATTGATGAATAGATCACTTTATGATGATAGATGCACTTTTATGATGGATAGATGCACTTTTATGATGATAGATGCACTTTTATGATGGATAGATGCACTTTTATGATGGATAGATGCACTATTATGGACTTCAAAACAGAAACAGCCATTTACTGCCATTATAAAGGTTTATGACTAATTTTACTGATAGATGATGCAGTAACCTGTTTTGACCAGAAGAGGTCAGGCTATCTCAAATAAACTTGATTTTGTGATGTCTTTCTTTCTGTTCTGTTCTGTAAACAGAATACAAAACGGTGTGAATGTGCATTTTTATGATGTAGTGTCTTGAACATTCCCATCACCTGCACAGTAGTGCATAGGACAAGTAGGGAAATTGAATTCTGGGAACAGAAGAGGTCTGGCTACGTGCCTGTGTGTGTGCTTGTGTGTGTGTGTGTCTATCATTAATCTGATCACAGACACTGGCTGAATGGAAAGGAACGAGTGGACACATGCTGGAAACAGATGCTCTAGAGATCTGAGAATCTGATTATGACTGTTTTTGGTGCAAGACGTTGAACAAAAAAGTGCTGAATATGATGCTATAAGAGTGATATGAGAACACTTGCCAGAATTCTGATGCACCTTCATCTGGGGTTTCATTTTTTTTATCTGCAAAGAATAAAAAAGTAAGACATTAGAAACCAAAAGAGATGCATTGGAGAGTGAATAATAATTTTGATTAAAGCTATAAACGATGCCAACAGTGCGACATCTGTCTCATGAGAGAAATAAGGAATATTAATAAGAAGAAGAAATTGTTCATTTGGACAGAATACTTGTACCTTTCTTCTTGATTTTACTGGCGCCGCTGCTCTTGGGTCTCTTTGAAGGCATGTCTGTCAGTCAGTCTGAGTGGAATATTCACACTATCACAGTTTGAACACAGTGTGTAAATGTACAGTGTGCATGAAGTACGCTTGATGACCTATTAATCTGTTGAAATGCATATTTATTTGGATGAAAATAAAATGTGTAACTGGACATGGTTATGAAAACAATTCTGTTTAAATTGAATTGGATTCTGTTACTGCACTTTAGGGAAAACATACAACATAGTACACAACATATTCAGTACAGTGAGCAGAACACTTGTGCAACCGAGAAAAACACATGGGCGACATCTGGTGGTGAAAAATGATTTGACAAAAAGTTTCATTTTAGGCTGTATCCAAAATCGCATTCTTCATTACTATATAGTAGACGAAACCAGTACGGCTGCGTCAGAAATCTCATATATATACTTACTTGTTTTGAATAAGTAATTACTTCACAACTGCTAAAAAAGTGAGTGTGTGTAGTATGAATGTACATTCTCCATGATGTCATTATCATGCGACCCACCGTTTTGTATTAACCTCCTTTTATTAATTGGAAAGTTTTACATCCATAAATGTAATTATACAAAAAGTATTTGACATCTTCAAACAAGAACTGAATTTGTTCTTAAAAACAATTTCAATGTCTGTAAATAAGAAAGCTATAAAAACATCTAGAATTTGTGCCATGTTTAATATTCTTTCATAATATGCTTTTATTCATTTTTGTGGCCCCTCTTGTATATATATATTTTCCTTCTTTTCTTTTTATTTTAACGTTACATCTCTTTGTAAATTAGGCTCCTTTATATATTTTTCTTGTTGATTATTGAACTATAACTTGTCTGAAAGTTTGTCTGTCTTTGTACCTTATGTTAAAAATAAAATAAATAAAAATAATAATAATAATAAAATAAATTATGAATCTCGCCAGTAGTTATCCGGGTGCTTTTTGCCTTCTCTTTCACGAGGACTGTGAATTCGGACATACTTCTTCTCGTCACATACTGTTTTTTCGCCTTCTATATATAGTAGTGAAGTATGCGATTTTTGGATGCAGCCTTTAGTCTTTTAAAATGTGTAACTTCTTTTTGCTTTCAAACATGACTTGCAAAACGTCTCAGATTACAGGATCATATATATTTTTTTACATTTATAAAAATACTGTAAAATGAAATTCATTAAACACATAGACCTACCTGATTTAAATGTGATTTAAAGGGATAGTTCACCCAAAAATGAACATTCTGACAGATGACGACACCCATTGAGTTCTATAGTATTTATTTGTCCTGGAATGGAAGTCAATGGGGTCCATTAACACTCTGGTCACCAACATTCTTCAAAATATCTTATTTTGTGTTCAACCGAAGAAAGAAACTCTTACAGGTTTGGAACTACATGAGGGTGAGTTTTTTTATACTTCATTAGCTGCTACTTCATTTTATAAGTAATGACATAATTTGCATTTTTGGGTGAACTATCTATTAAGTCTATTAATTATTAAGTCCTAATCTTAAATCTTAAAACTGCACTGTTACAGCCATGGTATCAGAAGGGAATACCATGGTACTGAATGATTACAGTATACATATACCATGGTCTATCCAATTTGTGAATTTAAACGTAGCATAAACAGATAAAAGCCCAAAACTGGTAAATACATTGTCACTCGTAACTTACACATGCGAGCGATCATTATTTACCACATGCAATGTTTTAAATATATAAATAATCTTAGTATGATTCTTAAACCTTACCTCTTAATAATAATAATAATAATAACGCTTTATGGTGTCACTTTAAAGAGTAAAAACATTATTCCGAGTAAACAGCGTGAACTGTCTCCAAGCATCCGGAATTACAGACGGTTACTATTGGTTACAGAGGCGGAAACTCGTGTGATTGACAGACCGCACAGCCAATCCTCGCGTTGTTTAGTGGTAGCCCCGCCCCCTTCACCTGTTGACTTGTCGGCACTGAGCGCGTCTGAAACACAACGCGGTTCATTTCAGTGGAAATTCGCTTTTAATTCGAATTGATTTGGAAGTTATCTCAGAATAAAGACATAAATGTGCTCATCTCTCGCCGCTTGAGAACTAATTGACGCCGTTGCCATCTGCTGTAATTGGTGAGTGACTGATGAAATTATGATTTATTGAGCTAATTCTGTTTAAAATACCGTCAACAGCTGCATTTGGTTTGATTTTTGCATGTAATGCTTTGATTTACAGACCTCTGCTCCGTTTTAAACGGCGATAAAACACATCAGATCCTTATTGAAGCCCATTTCCACCAAATAAGAAAAAAAAATATAAATTATGACATACTAGGACTTGTAGTATGTCAAATTTTAGTTAGTGTCCCATAATATTCACTTAGTATGTCATAATTATGACTTTTTATGTCATAATTTTGACTTTATATCATATTTATGACTTAATATGTCATAATTTAGAGTTGCTAAGTCATTTTGCAGAAGCATGATTTTATGCCAGAAATCCTTTCAAATGTGAGTAACCGTGATTTACTGGCATCACAGGGTGTTGTAGTGTCTGATGGCACAGGTATGATGAGGTCACATGACGAGTGTCAACTCCTGAATATTTGGTTCATGTTATTACATTTGGCATTATGTCTGTTTTTACATGTTACAAAAAAAACTCTCATAAATTAAAAAAATATCAATTCCAGGAAGCAAATAGTCATTCATGCTGGAAACCATGTCAGATGACGAGTGTCACGTGACTCAGTCAGACTCAGGAATGTGGATCAATTAATCAGAAGGTGAGCTGGATTCAGTCCATCAGTCTGTGAGAAGTTGAAGAGCAACATTACTGCACGTCTACACCATATTTTTATTAAAGAGCAACATTACTGCACGTCTACACCATATTTTTATTAATACTGTCAAGAACTTCTCTCTTCCGGGGTGGAAATGGGGCATTTTGAGTTTATATCCAAGTTAATATGATCGTGTGAAGTTTTAGTGATGTTTTACGAAGCTCATATATGTTCTCTCTGCTGATTTAAAGATTTCTGATAGATTTATATATGCTGATAAACACCGGCTAGATATCTGTGGTTTCCAGCATGAATGACTGTTTGCTTCCTGGAGGTGATATTTTTTTACTTTATGAGAGTTTTTTTGCAACATAATCACAATCATAAACATACATAATGCCATATGTAACAACATGAACCAAATATTTATATGTAACAGCATATACATGTGACAACAATATGTGTAATTTGGTTTAAAAATGGCCAAAATATTATATATGTCGTGATTAATCGGATCTAACGTCTGTCTGTGTGTGTGTGTGTGTGTGTCAAGTCAAGTCAAGTCAAGTATATTTGTATAGCGCTTTTCACAATACAGATTGTATCAAAGCAGCTTCACAGTATTAAATTAAAATAATACAACAAGGTTTGTTTCTAGTGGAATTTATTGATAAAATCAAATTAGATATCCCCAGAATATCCCCAACTGTGTGTATATATATATATATATATATATATATATGAAGAGTTCAGATGCAAAAGCCTCTAAGTGCCATCTGAAATTTTCTTCTAGAATGATCATTTTTATCCAGCTTGTATATTTACGTTCAGTAATTTCACTTAAATGACAATTAATAGGTAATTTTCATTGCCATTTAAGTGAAATTATTGAACTTAAATATACGAGCTTGATAAAAACGATCATTCTAGAAGACAATTTCAGATGGCACTTAGAGGCTTTTGCATCTGAACTCTTCATATATATATATATACACACACACACACATTTTTTGTTAGATATGATTAATTGATTTGACAGCATACAGTGGGTACGGAAAGTATTCAGATCCCCTTAAATTTTTCACTCTGTTATATTGCAGCTGTAAGGCCCGCTATATTGGTCCAGATCTATCTTTCAGCCTCACGGGCCAATCTGAAGTACAGAAAAGGCCCCGATCTCCCTGCTGCACTTCATTAAATAGACAAACCTTTTTCACATGTAAACATGTACTAACAAAAGAAATTTGCATTCAGAGGTAGCACCTTTGGGTGTAGGGAGACAATTTGTCTAGAGGCCAACCCCTCCTTGTATGCTAGTTATCCATAAACCTTCAAAAACCTTATTACCTTGTGTTTTACTTATTCTGGAAATAGGACATTTGTACCAGTCGCACTGTGACATTTTAAATGATACCAAACATGAAAATACTCTGTGATAATCATTCACATTAAACTATACATTTTCTTGGGAGAAACCAGGTGATCATCTGAGCATGAGAGAGAGGGGGTGAGGGGAGAGGGAAAGAGATGTAGATTAGGATGACTCGGAGGTGAGACTTTCGTCTCAATGGTGCACGAGGGCCAGTTCAAATGGTAATCTCCAGAGAGGTCCTTTTGTCCTCTCAGGGTCTGGTCTACCCAGAAACATACTGTCTGGAATTTCCTAATTTATCAATTCTTACACAGCCATTTGCTAAAATCATTTAAGTTCATTTGTGTTCCTCATTATTGTACACACAGCACCCCATATTGACAGAAAAACACAGAATTGTTGACATTTTTGCACATTTATTAAAAAAGAAAAATTTAAATATCACATGGTCCTAAGTATTCAGACCCTTTGCTCAGTATTTAGTAGAAGCACCCTTTTGATCTAATACAGCCATGAGTCTTTTTGGGAAAGATGCAACAAGTTTTTCACACCTGGATTTGGGTATCCTCTGCCATTCCTCCTTGCAGATCCTCTCCAGTTCTGTCAGGTTGGATGGTAAACGTTGGTGGACAGCCATTTTCAGGTCTCTCCAGAGATGCTCAATTGGGTTTAAGTCAGGGCTCTGGCTGGGCCATTCAAGAACAGTCACGGAGTTGTTGTGAAGCCACTCCTTCGTTATTTTAGCTGTGTGCTTAGGGTCATTGTCTTGTTGGAAGGTGAACCTTCGGCCCAGTCTGAGGTCCAGAGCACTCTGGAGAAGGTTTTCATCCAGGATATCCCTGTACTTGGCCGCATTCATCTTTCCCTCGATTGCAACCAGTCGTCCTGTCCCTGCAGCTGCACACATACCGCTTAGAATTAAGGCCAAAAAGTTCTATCTTGGTCTCATCAGACCAGAGAATCTTATTTATCACCATCTTGGAGTCCTTCAGGTGTGCTTTCATGTGTCTTGCACTGAGGAGAGGCTTCCGTCGAGCCACTCTGCCATAAAGCCCCGACTGGTGGATGGCTGCAGTGATGGTTGACTTACTACAACTTTCTCCCATCTCCCGACTGCATCTCTGGAGCTCAGCCACAGTGATCTTTGGGTTCTTCTTTACCTCCCTCACCAAGGCTCTTCTCCCCCGATAGCTCAGTTTGGCCTGACGGCCAGCTCTAGGAAGGGTTCTGGTCGTCCCAAACGTCTTCCATTTAAGGATTATGGAGGCCACTGTGCTCTTAGGAACCTTAAGTGCAGCAGAATTTTTTTTGTAACCTTGGCCAGATTTGTGCCTTGCCACAATTCTGTCTCTGAGCTCTTCAGGCAGTTCCTTTGACCTCATGATTCTCATTTGCTCTGACATGCACTGTGAGCTGTAAGGTCTTATATAGACAGGTGTGTGGCTTTCCTAATCAAGTCCAATCAGTATAATCAAACACAGCTGGACTCTAGACATGTGCCGGTATTCGGTAATGCGATAAATCGCGGTAATGAATATGTACTATATTGTAATCGCGGGCACTTCAAAATACCGTGAAAAATAATAGATCTGAATTTAGATTTTTAGAACGCGCATTATAGCTTATTTTCCATCAACCGCTTAAACAAACACTGCGTATATGCTGCGCGAAACACGTGCGCACTCTGATGTAAACAATCGCCACGTGTATTCATTTGAATTAACATGACGTCACTGTAGCTTTGCGCCGTCATCTTTGCGACCACGGCGGTCTCAGTAATGCCTGCAATATGTTGTGCAGTTGGCTGCAACAACAGCCGTAAGAGGAACCCTGAACCAGGCGCGGATTTATGGGTGGGCCTGGGTGGGCACGTGCCCACCCAGATTGACCGGTGGCCCACCCAATCAGATTAATAAAAACAATTAAAATTTTTAATTTTAATAATAATAATAATAATGAACTAATAAATAATTTCATTTTAATAGTTTCCTGAGGACATTTATGTACAATAGCTACGAAAAATAGCTACAAAAGAAAAATATTATGTCGGCATATCACGTGTCAGTCCATGCTATCACGCAACTCTCATCTCTGTGCGCACACTGACTTAACGTTGTGATAGTGACTCGCGTGACAGACAGATGGAACTTCAGGTTTAAAGCAGCCGGGAGGGCTGACTGACATGAGTACAAGGTAGTTAAATTCACTACCAAAGTACCGATCTGCTATTGTTGACATTTATCAGGCGTGTTACATAGGCGTAATTTGCGGGTGGGACATGTCCCCACCACTTTTTAAAACATCTCGCGGCACGAATGTACCAATTCTACAAATAAATTAAACATCTCCAGTTAACCAGCAGAGCATTCATTTCGTTCGTTTGTTAAATAAGAGACGATCTAGCGCTGAAATGTGTTTTTTTAAATCAGGTGATGAAAGTTGCCCCTGCGAAAAGTGGCGCTGATACAGTGTTCTCTCGTGTGGCTTGCGCACACACCGCACTGTCTTGACTCGACGCGCGCTTCAATCCGTTGCGGATACTCTCTATTCGTTCTGGTGAAATCACACATCATAATGCACACGTGTCCCTCCTTGATATACAACCACTGATGAACATAATCAGTTTTGATTATAAAAAAAAAAAAAAAAAAAAAAACTATAGTGGAGCGGATTAGATCCCACAACCTCTGAGACTGTTGGCGAAAGTTCTACCACCGGACCATTTAGGTATTCATTGATCGAATAGGCGAATCTAAGTATTTTAGTATACTAAAAAACTATATATAGTATAGCATACTATTTAAATCGAGGCCCCCCGTATATTCACCAGGCCCACCTATTAATGACATTCTGTATCCGCCACTGCCCTGAACTGGTATTTTATTCTATACCAAAAGAAGAGAGAAGAGAGAATCATTTATTTAAAAGACTTGAAGTCTCATGTTGGTTTGTGGTTAATTATATTTCCATTACACTCTCAGTGGCCAACATTATAGACAGATATCGACAGATAATGTTTTGTCTTCATTTTATTGTTGGATCTGTTTAAATGCACTTTATCATGGTAAGTTAGTAAGATTTGGGGTTGTTTTGAATATATCTGTCTGTCTGTTAGTTACCTACCTAAATATAATAAATATTTTTCTTAAGTTCATAAAGATATTGTCTTTGTCACATGCGCTTTAGATGTTATTTTGTGTAAGTAACGTTAGCTCTGCAGACGATGCATAATCTCAGCCTTGAAATGCATATTAAAAGCTATCAAGAGGTAAGCTCATCAGTGATTATAATATAACGACTTAAATTGCAGTTTGTTCGTCCCATAAAGCTATCATATGAATAAATAACTATATTAATATAACGGACGAGTCGTATTAGATCACTTTTATGATACTTTTGTGATTTTTTTTAGCCTACTCATTCACTTTCATTACATCGACAAGAAGAGTCTCCATTAGGCTACATATTCAAAAATGTCCCTTTGTCTTCCACGGTAAGTAAACTTAAGGATTTGCACATGAAGGTGAGTAAATGACGGCAGAATTATCATTTTTGGAAGAACTAGTCCTTTAATCGCAACCGAATCATTCAAAAAGATTCGACTCGAAAGATTCTTTCATTTCGATATTTGTGTGTATTAAACCTTCTCTCTGTAATTGAACATCTGTTCTTTAGGACAGATATGGCAGTCTTTTATGATATTCGGATGATGTCTCTGGCTGTGCTGATGGACGGATTAGATAGTGTTGGATCCAGTGTTAAAGGGATAGTTCGCCCAAAAATGATTCATCCATGATTTACTCACCCTCAAGCCGTTCGAGATGCATATGTCAATCTTTTTTCAGACGAACATATTTTCAGTTATTTTAGAAAATGTCTTAGATCTTTCAGTGGTTATAGTGTGAAGCAATGGGGTCCAGCTGCTTCAAGACCGAAAATGTGCACGCATCCTTCACAAAAGTAATCCATCCGGCTCCAGGGGGATAAACGAAGGCCTTCCGAGGGTAATCCGTGCGGTTTTGTCGTAAAAATATACATATTTAAAACTTTATAAACGAAAATAACTGGTTTCGGAGGCGGTCGGCGCGCGTTCATGGAGATGGAAGCGTCGTGACGTAGAACTCTCTGCAATGCGAAGGCTCAAAACATGGCTCAGATCTTCTATGTCTAGTGAAAGGCTCACAGGACTGGCGTTGATGCATGTTCATCAAAAAGTTAAGCTGGACAAGGAGAGAGTCCTTAGACGGTGGGATGCCTCTGGCCACAGGAGGATACAGCTAGCCTTCAATGGAAAGGTAATGCATGTTGTAAGGAGTATAGTCATCCAACATTCATTTGCATTTGCTTTTGCACTGATTATAAACTATCTGTCTGAAGTCTGAATCTGTCTTTTTTATTTTGTCATTTCAGTGAGCCAAGGATTGAAGAGTAGCACACACACACACACACACTATAGCAAATAGCCTGTAAATAGTTGTAACATGTCTGTGAAATGTAAAACATTATATTGAATAAAAAATCTTTCACAATCATCTACATGTCTGTCTATTTTGAGGTTTAGGCTATATAGTGCATTTGTGGGTGTTATTATAGCACAACTCTTTACACCTCACTCCGGACCTCACTCATCAGAAAGCGATCATGAGGATGGAGTGTAACGACGCCCAGCTCCAGGAATGCACTCATATTTTGTTGGTCATGTTAATTATAATCGAATGCATTTTGTTTTATTGACCACAATATTATCATTGATATTTGTTTGAGAGGGGCACTTCTGATTCATTCTGAAAAAGGGGCTCGAGCACCAAAATCTTTTGTAGGAGACTTTGAGCTTTGTAAGTTTGTAGATCTTATACATGCAAAAACATCTACATAACACACTAAAGAAAAAGAAAACATGAAAACACATCATATGACCCCTTTAATACATTAATACACATGTAATGCAACCATTATTAAAAACATTATGTATAAACTTGAGCTTCCATTGTTTTCCAAAAGTGAGCTTGAACTGTTTCTTCTTCTTCTCATAATTATGAAAAATGAATATTTCATCAGTCTTTGTCTCCCTCTGCTGGTACAACACAAACACAGAGATATTCAGGCTCTTTATTTACTCTGTGACAAAACTCAGAGCTTTTTGAGTTACTGTGCGTTTATACACATAAAATGATTCATCTATGAATGAGAAACTGTAATTTGCTGTGAAATAAAAGGTGTTTCACTGCCGCCTCATCAGGTCTGTCAGAGGATCGCTGAGATCTACATGAAGTCTTCATTTCTAACAGTGAAGTCACTGTATCTTCAGTCTCTGTTGATTCTGTTGACTGAGTCTCTGTAGTGGATCCTTATTCACCATCAGATGATCAGCAGAAGATCACACTGTCATCTTAATCAGTCAATCCTAAAATAAAACACACACACAGTCACATATGCAGTATGAGATATTACATCTGTCACATCTTTTCATAAGAAAACTAACTAGATAATCTATATTAATTCATTCTCAAGCATGATCATATCGCTTCTATCTGATGCTCAAAGTCACTTTACAAAATCAAAAGCACATGAAAGGTCACTTTCACACACCGGACAGCTGATCCAGAACCAGCAGAAATGACCATTACACTCACTACACATTTAATATCAGTTCATAACAACCCAGATCTCAGATTATCACACACATAAGGCGTCTTTACACACAAACCAAATCTGAAGCGGCATAAAATCACAAAATGTGCATTTACACAGAATGTTTATTGCTTCTCTGACGCCGAGAACATAAATGCATTTACAGGAATTAGTTATTAAAATCGCGGGAAATAATACTTTGAACATTACTATTTTAAAACTACAGTTTTAACAAAGTGTTATAAAATGAATTTAAAAGTAATTAAATATTAAAGAAATAAAACTCAAGATAAATAAAAACACAATGTCAGATTTCCTCTGTGTGATATAGCGATCTCACGCTCTGATGGTCGTCATAATTCTGTGGTACTGAGAGCTATTTTATATTTCTTAATAAAACTATTCCAGATGGAACAAATGCTACAAATATATTATGAATTATTACACCGGGTCGATCACCGCAGGATTTATTCATGTTTTTCAAAGAGCCAGAAAGAACAATTCTGCTGTCTTTCCACAGAACTTTGAGCAGACACAGAGCCGCTTTAGAGCAGCCTTAACTCGCTGTGTAGAGATGCCTATAGAGACAGTTAAAGGGGAAAAGCTGAAAATAACATTAATATTATTTTCACAATCAGTCACAACAGTATGAGCAGAATTACACTCATATTAAACACAGTTTAAAGTTCAGAGACCTACAGAAACTGAATTTAAGACTCATTATCTGATGATCTCAGACAAAATATTCTCACACACACACACACACACACACACACACACACACACACACAACCACACACACACACACACACACACACACACACACACACACACACACACACACACACACACACACACACACAGTGTTACTGAACCTGGTACAATTTACTTATATTTCTAGTGAGTAAATCAGCCAATTGAACTTTAAATAAAAATATGATGATGAAAATCGTTAAACTATTCTCACTCCAGTGTCTCCAGTTTATAATGTGGATCATCCCTCAGATCCTCTAACAGCTTCACTCCTGAGTCTCCTAGATTATTCCCAGACAGATGCAGATCTCTCAGGTGTGAGGGGTTTGATCTCAGAGCTGAAGCCAGAGCAGCACAACCTTCATCTGTCACACCACAACTATACAACCTGTAGAGAACAATGACACACATTAAGCCTATATCCAGAGATAAACATGACACTTAAAAAATAACATAATCCTGTCAATATGAAATATATACAAATACTCATTAGTTCACATTGTGAAAATTCATCAGTTAGGATTAGGGGATTGATTATAGAGTTTGTACAGTATAAAAATCATTATTTCTATGGAAAGTCCCCATAAAACATGTAAACCCAACGTGTGTGTGTGTGTGTGTGTGTGTGTGTGTGTGTGTGTGTGTGTGTGTGTGTGTGTGTGTGTGTGTGTGTTAGCAGGGGAGGATTGGGACGATTCTAAGGGTCCAGCAGAACTCCATAATTTCCTGGATGATTTTGGTATTTACTTTGTAAAATAATCTTATAGGAAGAACGCTATAAAGAACGGGTATTCATTATAGTGTGTGTGTGTGTGTGTGTGTGTATGTGTGTGTGTGTGTGTGTGTGTGTGTGGCAGAGCAAGACAGAGGAGAGAGAGAGAGGGACGAGTATAATTGTAATATAATCTCATACAAATGTCACACATCTACGTCCCTTCAGGACACTGACAGTAAAGATGGATAGTGACAGAGAAGAAAGAAATTCTCGTAGCTCTCCTCAGAAAGACGCTTGTTACACACACACGCACACATACACACACGCACACACACACACACACACACGCACACATACACACACACACACACCACACACACACACACACAGTTTGATTGTGTCGGTAGTTTCTGGCCAACCAAGCGCCCGCAGTGAGTCTCGGCCTGACAGCATCACGGGGGAAGCCTGCAACACACTCAACTCTTGCTCCATGGACACACACACTTGCGACCCATGAACGCCTCTCTAAACTACTGCCTGATTTTACAGTTTGAAGCGTCTGTCATAGAAAAACACTGTGTGCTGTCATGAAGAAGAGAAATGTCTTCTCATAGGATAAGAACACGCAGTCTCATTAATAATACACACACTGACGTGTCATCGATGTACTATAGTGTTTCTCCAGGTCATAATCTGTGACATTGACATGATGTAGACTTTAAACCTGGAGAAAAATCTCTACAGTTTCCAGTTTCCCCCTAAAATTAAAATGAATGGACTGTGTTAATCCTGACTGTGCTGAGATTGAGTGTGTTTAAAGTAAAGGCTGTTAAATGTAGATCACCATGTCAAAGTGTCAGAGATGGGAAGCACAAATACTTCGTTACTCAAGCAGATTTTTCAGATATTTTTACTTTACTATTTATTTTTGTCAATAACCGATATATTGGCCAATAAATCTAAATTCATATTTTGATATACTTTGATAGCCTGTGTAAATAAACAAAAGACTCAGCATTAAAAGCCATGTCCTAAACACTTCAACATAAATCAGACATATACAATACAGTAGCCTAGCCCTCTGGGGTTCCTCATGTTTTCGTCACACTTGGGGTCTTCGGGTCTAAAATGACTCGGAGGGGGATTCAGATTTTTTTTTTTTTTAGTAAAATCAATCAAATGTATTTTTGTTCAATAATATTTTTTCTTTTTTTCTGTGGTGTTTTGAGAGAATTTTATAATAATAATTAATATTTATGCAATAATTATGTTCTATTTTTCCCCATTGAATATAATAGATTTTTTTTTTTATTATTATTAATTCTGTATTTCAGGTTAAAGTAGAGACTAGGCCTATAGAAAACAATTTTTGGAGTCAGATTGGTGCCATCTGGTGGATGTAGTGAGCATAATTATCGTGCAATATCATATTTTAACCACTAGATGGATTTACAGCTCTCTGTAGAAAGGCTTGTGAATTCTAGTTGTTTTTGCACATATTTGCCTATTTTTTTCAGGTTGTGGATTTTAATATATAATAAGAGATTCTCAAAGACTATTTCTGTCAAGTTTTCTGTTTGGTTGGTTGGTTTAAATGGTAATTTGAAGTGCCAGTTTTACTTTATAATACAGTCAAACCTGAACATTGCATTAGAAAGAGAACAAATGGAAAGCATTTTAATTCCCATTGTTTTAATGGTAGTGTAGGTAGGATTTTTATAAAAAAACTTTTTTTCAAATTTGTTTAATCTGTCTTTATATACCAATACATAATTAAAATGTAAGTGCTCTGAAAAAGAGAGTATAAAAATCGAGTGACTGTAGACCTTTTAATCTGCAATAAACACAGCTCATTATTTCCATTCGGGACGAAACAATTGATTGGTTTGGGCGACTGTCACTCACTCTCGCAACCATGGCTACCACCCCTGTTGCTAGATCTGCCCATATGCGCGCGCACCCGTTTGATTTGAGGAGTGCAAGTCAAGAGAGGAGAGGAACCTACGAAGAGTAAAATTATGGCAGAGAAAGAGCATTCAAAATTCAAAGCACCTGCATATGCAGTCAGCGAAGGCAAACAAGGCAAAAACTACTTCCTCAGACCCTGCCCGCACTCTTGAACGACCTCCTCTGCTTCGCCCTCGACCCCGGACCTGTCCTCGAACCGACGATGCGGGACTTGTCACCGGACTGTAGCGTTAGTCCTCATCAGAGTCAACAATGCTTTCATCATGGAAACTCTTTCATGCAAAACACCGTAGCCTATATGTTATGACTCTTACACGAAATTCACCTTCATCACAGTGTAACTGAT